>CM069169.1:12725888-12860888 GCA_035221665.1 Okamejei kenojei | reverse complement strand
CACACACAGCACGCATACACACACACACACACACACACACACACACATACACACACACACATACACCACACACACACTCAACACATACACACACATACCACTGCACACATCACATATACACACAACACACACATTCACACACACATATGCACAACACTCACACACACACACACACTCACACAACATACACATCACACACACACTCACACACTCACACAACACACAACACACCACGACGCACGCACACATACACAACACACCACATACACACACAACACATCACACACACGCACATACACACACCACTCATACTACATCACATACACACACACATAACACACAACACCAACACTCTTTGCTCGCGCACACCCACTCACTCACACCGTCAAGATCACACTTATCACACTCACATACAAACACATGTCAACACTCACACGCTACACAAGAAGATAGACAAGAAATGCCGGGGTAACTCGGCGGCTCAGGCAGCATCTCTGGAGAAAATGTATAGGTGATGTTTCGGGTCAAAGATGCTGCCTGACCCACTGAGTTCCTCCAGCACTTTGTGTTTTGCTCAGGATTCCAGCACCAGCAGTTCCCCAGCGTCTACATATAGAGTCACAGAGTGATGCAGTGTTGGAACCGGCCCTTCGGCCCAACTTGCCCACACTGGCCAACATGTCCCAGCTACACTAGTCCCACCTGCCTGCGTTTTGTCCAAATCCATCCAAACCTGTCTGTTTCTTAAACGTTGGGATGGTCCCAGCCTCAACTACCTCCTCTGGCAGCGTGTTCCATACACCCACCACCCTTTGTATGAAAAAATGTGCATTGGCATTTTGATGTTTTTAAAAATATACCGCAATATAATATCGCAACTGGATATAATGTAGCCTTTCTAATCCAGTTATTGAATCTCCGATTGCAATTTCTACATTTTGATTATCGCCTTTCCCCACCACTCCATCTCCTTTCTCTCAGATCAAAGCATTGAATCAATATTGCTGAAAATTGTTTTAAAGAATTGAAGATGCAGCAAGTGAGAAACAAAGGCAGAAAAATGCTGGAAATACTCAGCTGTTGAGGCAGCATCTGTGTTCTGGTGAAACCCACTATTTGACCTGAAACTCTGCTCCTCTTTCCACAGATGCTGCCCGACCTGCATTTTCTGTTCTTTTTAAAAAAACAGAAAAACCATGGCGCAGCGGTAGAGTTGCTGCCTTACAGCGCCTGAGACCCGGGTTCGATTCGGATTACTGAGAAATGAACCACGGGTGCTGTCTGTACGGAGTTTGTACTTAGAAACATAGAAAATAGGTGCAGGAGGAGGCCATTCGGCCCTTCGAGCCAGCACTGCCATTCATTGTGATAATCGTCTGCTATCAATAACCCGTGCCTGCCTTCTCCCCATATCCCTTGACTCCACTAGCCCCAGAGCTCTATCCAACTCTCTCTTAAATCCATCCAGTGACTTGGCCTCCACTGCCCTCTGTGGCAGGGAATTCCATAAATTCACAACTCTCTGGGTAAAAAAGTTTTTTTCTCACCTCAGTCTTAAATGACCTCCCCTTTATTCTAAGACTGTGGCCCCTGGTTCTGGACTCGCCCAACATTGGGAACATTGTTCTCCCCGTGACCCGCGTGGGTTTTCGCCGAGATCTTCGGTTTCCTCCCACACTCCGAAGACGAACAGGTTTGTAGGTTAATTGGATTGGTAAATGTAAAACATGTCCCGAGTGTGTAGGTTAGTAATAGTGTACGGGGTTATTGCAGGTCAGCACGGACTCAGTGGGCCGAAGGGCCTGTTTCTGTGCTGTATCTCTAAACTAAACTAAAATAATAAATTACTCTTCAAAATTTATGTCAGGATAACTTATACACCACTGTTTTACAATCTTTACCGAAGGCAATTAACCTACAACCCTGTACGTCTTTGCTAGACACTCTCTTATACAATTTACATTATTACATAGACTACATTACTCAAAATCCAAACTACATAACATTTTTTCAAATGTATCTGCCACATGTGATAAATGTCAGCACTTAGAAGCTGACTTGACACACTCATTTACAAATTGTGTAAAAATGACAAAATTCTGGATAGAAATATTTAGGATAATTTCGAATGTTGTTAATATGGATCTGATTCCTGATTCAAAGTTAATAATACTGGGAATACTGGAAACAGATCAATTGATAACTACCAAATCAAGAAAAAGTTTAGTTGATTATAGTTTAATAATTGGGGGGGAAAAAAATTTAATATTAAAATTCTGAAAGGTCCTACAATCCCCCTCACAATCAAAATGTGTATTACAGGAATGTCGGAGACACTCCATCTGGAAAGATTCAGGTTTGTCCTAATGGACAGGTTGGATCTTTTCAGAGGAATATGGTCTCCATACATTGAATATCTAAAGGGTCAAAATGGCTCAGTGCGAGAGCCTGACTGAAACCTGAATAATGGAATAGATGAAGAAATGCGTATAACAAATCATGGATATATCTCCAACGATGGATAACTTTTTAATACTCTATTCACTTCTTTATTTTTGATTTCTTATTTCTATGTTATTTTTCTCTATCTTTTCTTACTTGTAAAACAAAATGTATAGAAATATAAATAAGTCTTAAATGTTAATATTAATAATATTACGAATGTATGTAAGAAGTATTTTCTATTAATATGTACTTACAATTAATAAAAATATTCAACAAAAAAAAAAAAATTATGTCAGGATTTCTGATTAAAAGTTTCGATTGTTTTGGAATGAGTTGCTTTTCCTCGGCTGCCTCTCAATCTCCAGGAAAAATACAAATGTTTTTTTTAAAAAATGCAGATGCTGGAAATCTGAAATAAAATCGGAAAATGGTGGATGCACTCAGCAGGTCGGGCAGCGTCTGTGGAGAGAGAAACAAGGTTAACAGGGTTCAGGTCAGAAGCCCTGGGCCATAACAGAAAACTCGGCCAATCTCTGAGGGAGATTCATAAAGTCTTTAGTTTCAGTTTAGAGATACAGCGCGGAAACAGGCCCTTCGGCCCACCGAGTCCGTACTGACCAGCGATCCCCGCACACTAATATTATCCTACACACACAAGGGACAATTTTACAATCTTTACCGAAGGCAATTAACCTACAACCCTGTACGTCTTTGGAGTGTGGGAGGAAACCGGAGCGCCCGGAGAAAACCCACGCGGTCACGCGGAGAACGTACAAACTGCGCACACATGCGGTCAAGATCAAACCTGGGTCTCTGGCGCTATGATGCTTTCAGCTCATTATCTCTTCTCCCTCCGATATCCTTCTTGCCTTGCTTGATTAGTCCGGGTGTCAGGGGTTATGGGGAGAAGGCAGGAGAATGGGGTCAGGAGGGAGAGATAGAGCAGAGGGAGAGATTGAATGGCAGATTAGACTTGATAATGGCCCAATTCTACTCCTATCACCTACGCCCTTATGTCTTTAGGCAGTTAAATAAACGGTAACGTTCAAGGTTTATATGTTATTTATGAAATTAAATTATGTCTATTGTTTTCCCAGTGAATAGGTGGCATTGAACCAGCCCGACTGTGGTCAAAGTGGCTACAAAGAATTTTCTTTCAGTAATCCGTGAATGAGGTGCTGGAGCAATAGATTTTCTTGTCTTACCTTAATTCTGCCTGCCAGGTTATTATTCTTGTGATAAAGGGACTATTTTGCCAGCTGTATCCCCCTAATTAGACTGCAGAGTGTGCATAAAGTAATTAACAGGCAGCCCCAGGTGTAGTTTACGTCATCTCATTATAGAACAGCAACAGTGGAGACTTTAGCATTTTATCATTGTGTATTTCTTCAATACTGTCTTGTTTTAACTTCTCACCGTCTTGGAGAATTTATGTGTCATTTATTTGTGCATAATTTATCAGTATTTGTCTGACTCCATGTGTCTGTGTTGCTGCTCTTGGGAAGATTTTCATTACACCTGCACCTCACCAAACTTATGCACATAGTTTAGTTTAGTTTAGAGATACAGCAGGGGAACAGGCCCTTCGGCCCATCGAGTCCGTGCCGACCAGCGAACCCCGCACACTAACACTATCCTACACACACCAGGGACAATTTACATTTACGCCGAGCCAATTAACCTACAAACCTGAACATCTGTGGAGTGTGGGAGGAAATCGAAGATCTCGGAGAAAAACCCACGCAGGTCACGGGGAGAACGTTCAAACTCATAGAAACATAGAAGCATAGAAATTAGGTGCAGGAGGAGGCCATTCGGCCCTTCGAGCCAGCACCGCCATTCATTGTGATCATGGCTGATCGTCCCCAATCAATAACCCGTGCCTGCCTTCTCCCCATATCCCTTGACTCCACTAGCCCCTAGAGCTCTATCCAACTCTCTCTTAAATCCATCCAGTGATTTGGCCTCCACTGCCCTCTGTGCCAGGGAATTCCATAAATTCACAACTCTCTGGGTGAAAAAAAAAGTTTTTTCTCAGTCTTAAATGACCTCCCCTTTATTCTAAGACTGTGTGGCCCCTGGTTCTGGACTCGCCCAACATTGAGAACATTTTTCCTGCATCTGGCTTGTCCAGTCCTTTTATAATTTTATATGTTTCTATAAGATCCCCCCCTCATCCTTCTAAACTCCAGTGAATTACAAGCCTAGTCTTTTCAATCTTACAGATAATATACAATGATCGTACAGACGAATTACCATACAGATATACGATAAAGAAAAGCAACAAGACACACAATTACATAAACTTCCACCACAGTGGATTCCCACATTCTTCACTGTGACAGAAGGCAAAAAGTCCAATTTCTTACTCTTTATTCTCCCGCAGTCGGGGCAGTCAAAACATCCATCGGGGCGATTGTAGCTCCCTCTCACCTTATAGCTATGTCCTCTAGTTTTGGACATGTACACTCTGGGACAAATGTTATGACTGTCCACACTCTCTGTGCCTCTCATAATTGTACCTACTGCTGTCCAAGTTCATCCAACCTCTCGTCACAGCTGAACTCCTCTAATCCAGGCAGCATTCTGGTGAACGTCCACCGCACCTTCTCCTGAACCTCCACTTCCTTTCTGTAACGGGGCACCAGAACTGCACGCAATACTCCACTAATAACAACATTTGGACAGGTAACGTGGATAAGAAAGGTTTAGTGGGTCAAACGAGGGCAATTGCTGAGGTGTGGCAGTGCTGAACTACTATCTACCTCTTTGAAACATAGAAACATAGAAAATAGGTGCTGGAGTAGGCCATTCGGCCCTTTGAGCCTGCACCGCCATTCAATATGATCATGGCTGATCATCCAACTCAGTATCCCGTACCTGCCTTCTCTCCATACCCCCTGATCCCTTTAGCCACAAGGACCACATCTAACTCCCTCTTAAATATAGCCAATGAACTGGTCTCAACTACCTTCTGTGGCAGAGAATTCCAGAGATTCACCACTCTCTGTGTGAAAAATGTTTTTCTCATCTCGGTCCTAAAAGATTTCCCCCTTATCCTTAAATTTCCCCTTTATCCTTAAATATTTTGGTGACCCTTGGTCTATCCTTGATCAAGCTCTGCTGACTTTACCTTGCACTAAATGCTATTCTCTTATCATGTATCCATGTAAATGGATTGATTGTAATCGTGTCTTGTCTTTCCGCTGACTGGCGAGCCGCAACAATAGCCTTTCACTGTACCTGGGTACCCGTGGCAATAAACTCAACTGGAAGTGAAACTATTGGGTCTAGAGTAGATGGCACTTAAGTCTTGGAGTCACACAGTGCGGAAACAGGCCCTTGAGCCGAACTTGCCCACGCCCGCCAACATGTACCCCCCAGCTACATTAGCCCCACCTGCCAGCATTTGGTCCATATCCCTCCAAACCTGTCCTATCCATGTACCTGTCTAACTGCTTCTTAAATGTTGGGCTAGTCCCAGCCTCAATTACCTCCTCTGGCAGCTTGTTCCTGTCACCCACCACCCTCTGTGTGAAAAAGTCACCCCTCAGACTCCTATTAAATCTCTTCCCCTTCACCTTGAACCTATGTCCTCTGGTCCTCGATTCACCTACTCTGGGCAGGAGACTCTGTGCATCTACCCGATCGGTCAGCATGGGCTAGTTGGGCTGAAGGGCCTGTTTCCTTGCTGTATGATTCTTTGAGAAGAGGCAGTTTAGGTATTTGAAGGGGTAGATTGGTCCGGGAAGCTTGAATCCAGGATTAGATGAATAGTTACGTTTTATAACCTACGGACCTATCTCCTAAGCTGTATTATTGATAATTTTTTTTAAATTATCTCTTTTTTCTTTTTTCTTTTCTCTCTCTATCTATAACTAAAAATAAACAATTAGAAGCAGTGTTAATAATTAATTGATAAATGAGGATCCCCAGCTATTTTGATAGCTGGTACCCGGGACACTAGATATTAATAATATGTAATCGTTAAACAAAGTCTGTATTGGTTTGGATTATGATATGCTTCTAATAAAAATATTATACAAAAAAAAAAGAGGCAGTTTAGGTTGCTTGCGGCTTGAGGCCAAACTTCTCAGCCCTGCTGTTCGGAAAACGCTCAGAGCAGAGAGGCAACCAGTGACAAACCAACATTGACCGAGCAGTTGCCGATGATGTGAGCCCCGCTGCCGTCATTAACGAGGCCAGTAACACGGAGCGACATGGTTAAAGATGTTGTGACAGATTAAAAGTGAAAATGAAGATTGATTAAATTGTGTACAAACACAGCCATCTCCGGCAAAAGCACAGATGAGGAAACACGCTCCCCCCCCCCCCCCCCCCCCCCCCATCTCCTGCAGCTCATTCTGTGATAGCCCCTTAACTCTGAGAACGAGTCCAAAGACCCCCGAAGACAAGTTTGCTTGGCAGAGAGAATGCCTTAAGGTTTCTCTGCAGGTCTCGTCCTGTCCACACACTCTCACACATTGCCACTGATACGATATATCACTGAAGGACAGACATCAGCTTCTGGGGGGATAAAAAGCACAGTTTATTGCATTCCGTGTCAAAGAGCTGAATCCTCCCACAATCTGGAGATGAAAGCAGATGCTGGAAATGTGAAATAAAATCAGGAAATGAGTTACAGGCCATCGCTGGTCTACAAATTCAATGTGATTATGGCTGATCATCCACAATCAGTACATCCCTACCTACAGACAGAAGGTACAGGAGCCTGAAGACTGCAACGACCAGGTTCAGGAATAGCTACTTCCCCACAGCCATCAGGCTATTAAACTCGGCTCGGACAAAACTCTGAACATTAATAACCCATTATCTGTTATTTGCACTTTATCAGTTTATTTATTCATGTGTGTATATATTTATATAATGGTATATGGACACACTGATCTGTTCTGTATTCATGCCTACTATGTTCTGTTGTGCTGAAGCAAAGCAAGAATGTCATTGTCCTATCTGGGACACATGACAATAAAACTCTCTTGAATCTTGAATCTAATGCCAGAACTTACTGTCAGCAATAGTTCTGTAAAAACTGTAAGTTGGTTTGCTTACCTGTAAAGGTGAGACTAGTTTAGTTTACTCGAGTTTATCATGGCGTGGCAGAACCTTATCGCAACGTTTAAGAAACATTTAGACGGGTACATGGATAGGACAGGGGATCAGGGGATATGGGGAGATGGCAGGAACGGGGTACTGATTGTGGATGATCAGCCATAATCATTTTGAATGGCTCGAAGGGCTGAATAGCCTACTCCTGCACCTATTGTCTATGCATGGTCTATTGTCTATTGACAGGTTCTAGAGAGATACGGGCCAAAAGCAGGCAGGTGGCACTAGTGTAGATGGGGTGTGTTGGTTGGTGTGGGCAAGTTGGGCAGAAGGGCCTGTTTCCACACTGTATGAGTCTGTGTACCGAGGTACAGGGAAAGGTTGTTCTGTTGTTGCGTGCTACAGGCTGCTACTGTATTCTCTGGAAATAAGGAGTCTGCCTTATCAAGGTTTATAAAAAAAATGAGGGCCTTGGATAAAGTGGATGGTCACTGTTTTTTTAATCTCAGGAGTCTAAAACTAGAGAGCACAGGTTTCAGGTGAGAGGGGAAAGATTTAAAGGGGGCACAAAGTGCTGGAGTAAATCGGCAAACCGACTGAGTTACTCCAGCACTTTGTATTGTTTTATGTACACTAGCATCTGCAGTTCCCTGTTTCCCTAAGATTTAAAGGGACCTGAAGGGCAATTTCTTTTCACAGCCGCCTGTGGCAATGAAATCCACAGATTCACCGCCCTCTGACTAAAGAAATTTCTCCTTTCTAAAGGAACGTCCTTTTATTCTGAGTCAATGGCCTCTGGTCCTAGACTCTCCCACTAGTGGAAACACCTTCTCCACATCCACTCTGTCCAGGCCTTTCACTATGTTTCAATGAGGTCCCCCACTCATCCTTCTAAACTCCAGTGAGTACAGGCCCAGTGCCTTCAAATGCATCATATGTTAACCCAATCATCACTGGGATCATTCTCATAAACCTCCTCTGGACCCTCTCCAATGTCAGCCATGTATGTTCACATTGAATGGCGGTGCTGGCTCGAAGGGCCGAATGGCCTACTCCTGCACCAATTGTCTATTATTGTCTATCCTTCCTCAGATATGGGGCCCAAAACTGCTCACAATACTCAAAATGCGGTCAGACCAGTCAGTGCCTTATTAAGCCTCAGTTTTATGCCAACCCGAGTCTCCAATCAGTGCTGAGAACTTGTTTGCAAATCAGATTTCTAATTAAAGTACGTTTTAGATTGTTGCACCTTGTAAATATTGAATTAAGGCCTACTCGGCTGATTATAATTCCCTGCTGAAAGATTATTCCAAATTCCAACGTAAGATATCGATCCTCAGTTTCTTCCCATCTAATACATAACAAACACACATCAGTAACAGCTGGTGCCTGCACACGTGAAGAAATATAGCTGGAATAAAACATTCTCTACTGATAAATAAATCCTTTGTAATTCTACTGTTCAATTTCCTATGATTTGGCACCATCTGGTGGCTGGCCGCTCAACTGCAGTCCACTCATTCTCAAACTGAGTTAAAGAAGGAACTGCAGATGCTGGAGAATCGAGGGTTACACAAAAGGCTGGAGAAACTCAGCGGGTGCAGCAGCATCTAAGGAGCGAAGGAGATAGGCGACGTTTCGGGTCGAGACCCTTCTTCAGACTGGTCAGGGATCAGGGAAACGAGAGATATAGACGGTGATGTGGAGAGATAAAGAACAATGAATTAAAGATATGCGAAAAAGTATCGATGATAAAGGGAACAAGCCATTGTAAGCTGTTTGTGGTGTGAAAATGAGAAGCTAGTGCGACTAGAGTGGGGCAGGAAGATAGAGAGAGAGGGAATGTTCTTCAACTCCCCCTCCCATTCCGTATCCGACCTCTCGGTCCTGGGCCTCCTCCACGGCCAGAGTGAGCAACACCGCAAGTTGGAGGAACAGCACCTCATATTCCGCTTGGGGAGTCTGCATCCTCTGGGCATGAACATTGAATTTTCTCAATTCTGTTAACCCTTGCTGTCTCCTCCCCTTCCCACCTCTCCCTCAGCCCTCGGGCCCTGGCATTCCCTCTCTCTCTATCTCTCTCCCCCACCCTAGTCGCACTAGCTTCTCATTTTCACACCACAAACAGCTTACAATGGCTTGTGGGTACACAAAAAGCTGGAGAAACTCAGCGGGTGCAGCAGCATCTAAGGAGCGAAGGAGATAGGCGACGTTTCGGGTCTCGACCCGAAAGGGTCTCGACCCGAAACGTCGCCTATCTCCTTCGCTCCTTAGATGCTGCTGCACCCGCTGAGTTTCTCCAGCTTTTTGTGTAACCCTCGATTCTCCAGCATCTGCAGTTCCTTCTTTAAAAAATTACAATGGCTTGTTCCCTTTATCATCGATACTTTTTTGCATATCTTTCATTCATTGTTCTTTATCTCTCACATCACCGTCTATATCTCTCTTTTCCCTGATCCCTGACCAGTCTGAAGAAGGGTCTCGACCCGAAACGTCGCCTATCTCCTTCGCTCCTTAGATGCTGCTGCACCCGCTGAGTTTCTCCAGCCTTTTGTGTACCCTCAAACTGAGTTAAGTGTTTTATTGTCTTATGTCCCGAAAGAGAACAATGAAATTCTTACTTGTAGCAGAAGCAAAACGGGTTTATAAAGACAACACTTAATAGATCATATAATAGGCAAACAAAAAAAAGTTCAGTAAATTAAAAAAAAACACACAATGCACAGTAGTGCCCAATGCCTAGTGCGACCCTACTAGCTATTGAGTAGGAAGGAACTGCAGATGCTGGTTTACACTGAAGATAGACACAAAATGGTGGAGTGAGTCAGTGGGACAGGCGGCATCTTTGGAGAGGAGAGGGTGACGTTTTGGGTTGAGACCCTTCTTCAGGTAGTTTGAAGTTTAGTTGGAATTCAGTGCTCAATAGCTCGACAATTGTTGGGAAGAAGCTGCTCCTGAACCCAAACGTTGCAGTTTTTCAACTACTACACCTTCTTCCCGATGGCAGGAGTGAAATGAGAGTGTGGCCAGGGTGGTGTGGGTCTCTGATGATGCTGGATGCTCTTTTGAGACGGGGCATCTTTTAAATCCCATCAATTGTGGGGAGATCAGTACTCGTGATGGACCAGGCAGTGTTCACCACTTTGTACAATCTCCTTCGTCCTTGGGTGTTCAAGTCGCCAAACCAGGCCATGATGCAACCAGTCAATATGCTCTCCACCGGCAGAAGCTCAGGAGATTCATCGACATGCTGAATCTCCTCTATCTTCGAAGGAAGTTGAGGCATTGATGGGAAATAAATGTGTTGATGGAAAGTGTTTAGTTCAGAAATACAGCGGGGAAACAGGCCCTTTGGCCCACCGAGTCCGCACCTGACCGGCGATCCCCGCACACTTAACACTTTCCTACACACACACCAGGGACAATTTTACATTTATACCAAGCCAATTAACCAACCCACACGCCTGTAACGTCTTTGGAGTGTGGGAGGAAACGGAAGATCTTCGAGAAAACCCACGCAGTCACGGGGAGAACGTACAAACTCCGTACAGACAAGTACCCGTAGTCGGGATCGACCCCAGGTCTCTGGCGCTGTGGGGCAGTGACTCTACCGCTGCGCCACCGTGCCCTGCTGTGTTGGTGGGTCTTACGCAGCAAACGTGAACCCACACCTGCAGTGTTAAAGCAATCTCCTCACAGATACCCATACTATGATACATTCACCATGACACAGTGATGAAGCTTTCATGTTTCAGGCAGTAAGTTTGCATTATCCAATAATCAGCCAAACACTAATGTGAGAAGTGTTAATTAATATTTCTCAAATTAACTTTGAACTGAAGAAAGCAGAGCACCAATTACTTTTAAT
The DNA here is from genome assembly GCA_035221665.1 of Okamejei kenojei. NCBI lineage: Eukaryota > Metazoa > Chordata > Chondrichthyes > Rajiformes > Rajidae > Okamejei > Okamejei kenojei. Next base: position 12,849,505 of record CM069169.1, on the reverse strand, counting down.
ATTCCAACAGTGGGAGTAATTAATCACACAACCGCCAGATATCACACAGGAGGCTTAATGTGCTGGGGACACTCGAAGTGATGAGAGATTTTATACATAGGGTTGTAGAGCTTCATGAAGCAGCACAGTGGCATGGCAGAAGAGCTGCTGCCTCACAGTACCAGAGACACAGGTTCGATCCTGACTACGGGTGTTGTCTATACTGAGTTTTTTACATTCTCCCTGTGACCGTGTGGGTTTTCTCCAGTTTCCTCCCACATTCCAGGTTTGAAGGTGTTTTTTTTGTTAAAAAAAAAAATGTTGTTAGAAGTAAGTACAATAGTGTGGTACTCGAGTACCTAATACATACATACACATTACCATTCTTACACAACTTCGTATTTTTAATTTAATAATAAAAGAACAGTGAGAGAAACGAGAAATAAAGAGTGTCGGAATAGATAGACAAGCGAGTAGAAACAGATAGCCAAAGAAATAAAGAGCAGAGATGAAAAGCTAAAAAGATTGAGAGAAAAAGAGAAAGTAGAGAAAAGGGAAATTAGGAGAGATCTACCTATTTAGTATCTTTACCCATCCGACACCCGGTTCTGAACCATTTGATTTCTAAGGTTATGTTATGTTGCACCATATGCTTGTAAAAAGTTGATAAAAGGAGACCAAGTCTTTAAGTGCTAGTAGGAGGAATCAGGTTTGTAGGTTAATTGGCTTTTGTAAGTTGTTCGTAGTGTGTGGGATAGAATTAGTGTACGGGTGATGACTGGTCAGTGTGGACTCGGTGGGTCGAAGGGCCTGTTTCCTCTCTGTATCTCTAAACTAAACCAAGTCAGGAGGCCTTGGTTAAAAAATCATTTTGGCTTTTCAGTTCAGGTGACTCACGTCCTCAAGTCAGTGTGCTGGGCTCGACCAGAAGCACAGGGAATGGCAAAATGTGTACCAGCCTGTTAGATGACAATGCGGTCAAAAATCTCTAGTTTCGAGAATCAGCGTGGAAACAGGCCCTTCAGCCCACCGAGTACGCACCGACCAGCGATCGCCACATACTAGCGCTATCCTACACGCTGGGGACAATTTACAATTTTTGGATAGGCCATCAAACCTGCAAGTCTCTGCCACAGAAGGCAGCGGAGGCCAATTCACTGGATGTTTTCAAGAGAGAGTTAGATTTAGCTCTAAGGGCCAAAGGAATCAAGGGATTGTGGGGAAAAAGCAGGAACGGGGTACTGATTTTGGATGATCAACCACGATCGTATTGAATGGCGGTGCTGGCTCGAGGGCCGAATGGCCTACTCCTGCACCTATTTTCTACGTTTCCGAGTCTTTGGAATGTGGGAAGAAACCGGAGCACCCGGGGAAAACCCACTCGGTCGCGGGGAGACCGTGCATTTCCATACAGGCAGCACCTGTCGACAGGATTGAACCAGTGTCTCTGGGGCCGGGGCTGTCCCACTGCGGCGACCTAATCCGCGAGTTCAGAAGAGTTTGCCCTCGACTCATACTCGCAGCATGGTCGACACGAGGTCCTAGGAGGTCTTTGTAACTCTCCCTCACGCTCGAGAGTGGTCCCCGCGTACTCGAGGTCTCAGCTAGATCGCGGCATATTTTTCCACATGCTGAAAAATGCCCGCGAGTAAAAAAAGGTCGCCATGGAAAAAATCGATATTTTTTTACTCATAGGTTTAGTCGAGGTAGGTCGTAGTAGGCCGGCATGTTAGTCGTAGGTAATCGAGGGTAGTCGAAAGTAAAGATAAAAAAAGGTAAGTAAACCGACCGATAATGTTAAATGCCCACTAAACTTTATTAAAAGTTGTCTGGCTTCTTAAAAGTGTCTCCTCTCCTTCTCCCCTCCCTTCCCCCCACTCTCCGCGCTCTCTAAAGGACTTACCGTTATGTGCCAGCCGTCTTTCACTTTCCCGTTCATCGCCGGTGTGAATTGCAGACAGTGCTCCCCCGCTTTCCCTGGCCCCCGCCTTTGTACTGCGTGTGTGTGTGTGTGTGCGTGCGCGGTCAGTCGATCCAGCTCGCGGTTTTTCAGGCGAGTGCCCTTGAGATTGAAGGTCGAAGACAACCACTGAGAAGTCACGTTAGTGGGACAGGCCCTTAAGGCAACTCTACTGCTGCGCCACCGTGTCGCCCTGATCAGTCCTATCTTGAGCTTGGCCATTCGTGGCTAAAGGCATGTTTCGGGGGAGGTCTGGCTGTGTGAAATCCTGCTGTTCACTGGTTCACTACCCAGCTCTATCTTTCACTGATTCACTGCCACCTTATCAATGTAGACCCCACAGGCACAGTGGGCCAGATAGAGGGTGCTCCTATCTTGCAGCTCCAGTGATCTGGGTTCAAACACTGTGTGGCGTTTACACGTTCTGTTCGTGTTTACTCCGTGCGGCATTACAGACGCGACGTTTACTGAGGTACAGTGAGAAGCTTTGTCTTACAGAACTGATATTACTGTAGTAAAACTCAAGCAGGATTGGTAGAGCAAAGGGGAAGATACAGAATATCGTTCTCAGCATTGTAGGCCATCAGTTCTGCAGACAAAGTCCAATGTCCGCAATGGGGTAGACAGTAGACAGTAGCTTATAGAAAGACCATTCAGAAGCTTGATAACAGAGGGGAAAAAGCTGTTCCGGAGTCTGGTGGTGCGCTCTTTTACGCTTCTGTACCTTCAGCTGGATGGGAGCGGGAGAAAGTGGAATGCCTGGCGTGGGACAAGTCTTTGACTCCAAGTAGCCTCATTCCACATCGTAAGGAAAGATGTACGAGATATATTTGTAGATTGAAGGCCAGAGAGCTAAAGGCTAGTGAGGGGCCAGAACAGAGGGGGAAGCGGGACACCAGAGACAAACGTAAATGCAGAAACCCACACAGACGATGTGACAGCCCGACAGCAGCCAGTAGAGACAACTATCGCCTGCAGCTCCATAGGCATGCAATGAATTATCAATTAAAAAAATATGTATCAGAAATACAAAAAATAAGAATTTATTTTGAGGTACAATCATTTTGTAACAGGCATCAACCCGTCGAGGCTAAGTCTAGATACATTTTAATTTCTCCTCAGCCGTGATTACGTTTTATACTAGTCCAAATCTCCTCTCCTCCACACAGGCTCGTGAACAGATTGCAATTTTTGCGGTATGGAGGCCACCAGCTGTAGTGGTGCCAGTGACTTTCCCCAAATCTGGCTTGAAAGTCTGCATTTCTGCAGCGCCCTTTCGCCGCCTGGTGCTGAGGCGTTCTGCTGCTAATGTACCGCTGAAGTCAGGCCACCAACGAAGGAACTCCAACACACAGCAAATTGCAAAATGATAATAGGTCACCTGGGTAAAAACGCAATGATAATTTTTTTTAAAAATTCAAACACTTTGCTTAAAGCAGGTGATATGTATCAGTGGCCCAAGGTGATCTCCTGGTCTATGGAAAATTCAATCGCTGCTTTGGTGTGCTGGCCTGAGTGGAAGGGTTCGGGTTCCCCGAAGACAAGGCAGAGAAGGAACAGGGGTGGTGGGGAGATTAGCTGCTGCTGGTTGAAATACTGTGGACAGTCCTTCACCCTGGAGTGGGGCGTCTTGGTACCACAAGGGGTCACAGTGCAGCTGGTACCAGACTGGTCTGCTCTTGGCGCGCGCATCTCTCCCAAAGTCACGCCTGGCACTTTCTGAGGTGTGTAACAAGCTGCCTGGCTGGAATCTGAGAGATGGGAGATGGCTGGCGACTAATTTCACTGCGTGGATTTTGTTCCGTTGAAGTCCGCACAGAAACGGAACCTTTCTATGCCAATCCCACTTGCCCGTATTGGAACTGCATCCTTTTATGCCTTCCACGTAAATGTTTGTCACCCAACAGCACCCAGGACTCTCCCATAGAGAGGCGGACAAGTGTGAGGCTACACCTCACTCTCTCCACTACATTCCAATCCACTTTTACCCTACAAAGAAATTTCAACAAAAGTCATTTGGAATTAAATTCCTGTAGATTTGCCGCATTTTGTTCCATCCATGCAGATAAACCTTAACAGATCCTAGTTTATTCCAGCTTCAAGTTGTGTTTGCCTACTGGTGGACTGGAGGGGAGTGAGAGATATTTCGAGTCCAGGACCAGCAGGGAGCTGGTGGGAATGCGGTTGCTCGAAAGAAACTTGCGCTTATCTTTACAACCCGTCAGATAAACAATATCTCAGGAGGCCCTCGCGGCAAAGTTGCCCGAGTGTGCACGCAGGCCAGTACTGTTCGTGCACTTCAAGAACAGGCTTCGTAAACCTACGCCCATCGCCAGCCACGGACAAGTGTTGTAAAGGGTGCAAACACTTGGCTGGTTGTTAATTAAAACAAACATTTTAAAAGTTTGTTCTGTGTCCCTACTGTGAGAAGAAAATCTAGGGTGCTTACGACACAGCTGAAGGCGGAGTGTGACACAAGCTGTGACACTGAGCATTAGGGGACTGGTTTTATTCATTCCAACTCCCTCTTACCTCTTTCACAGCCCCACTGATAGCAACACAGAGCGATCGATACAGTACAGAAGCAGGCCCTTTGGCCAGCGCCGATCATTAAGCAGCCATTCACTCCAGTCCCACATTAATCTTTAATTCTCATTAACTCCGCTTAGGTTAGGCAGCACATGTAGGCACCGACCTAGATCGCTTCTGGGAGGTTATACCCAAAGTTGCTTCCACTGCCTTTGTTTGACAGTGCGTTCATGATCTTAACTTGCCCTGGGGATTGGTTGGTGAGGGAGACGGGAGAGACGAGCAAGAGTCAAGAGCCTCCTGAAGTGAATATCCCATAGCATGATAACCTAGCGATACAAGTTTATTCATTTTCCTCCACTAAGGAGTGGACTGGTCTGTAAACTATTAACAATAGATAAGAATAGAACTTTCTTTTTGAGCAAAATAACAAAACTGTGAGTAAAATACAAGATGTGAAACCTCAGGAGCGGGAGGCTGTCGGGGCGGGCTACGTCACGGCGGCAGCAGCTTGATCAGGTCCTCCAGCTTCATGGCAGTCTTCAGGTCGCCCTGCAGGCGGATTTTGCCGCTCATGTAGGCGGAGAAAGGCCTCGTCGCTCCCGTCAGCAGAGCCATCATGGTCTTCTCCGTCACTTCCATCGTCACGTCGGGTTCTATCTTGGGCAGCCCATAACCAGCGTAGCCCGAATCTGAAAATGAGCAGCAGCAGCGGGTCAAGGGACGGCCGGCAAACTATCTTACTACGGGAACAAGGAACTTGTGGCGTCAGCCTATACACGGGCCACGTATGCTCGAACCCTCGTCAGGAGATACGAGGGCGGGCATGTGACGTCATAGGCTAGAGGGAGTGTCCTGGTACTTAATGGCAGGACTTCCATATGAAGAAAGACTGGATAGACTCGGCTTGTACTCGCTGGAATTTAGAAGATTGAGGGGGGATATTATAGAGACTTACAAAATTCTTAAGGGGTTGGACAGGCTAGATGCAGGAAGATTGTTCCCGATGTTGGGGAAGTCCAGAACAAGGGGTCACAGTTTAAGGATAAGGGGGAAGTCTTTTAGGAACGAGATGAGAAAATCATTTTTCACACAGAGAGTGGTGAATCTGTGGACGTCTCTGCCACAGAAGGTAGTTGAGGCCAGTTTATTGGCTATATTTAAGAGGGAGTTAGATGTGGCCCTTGTGGTTAAAGGGATCAGGGGGTATGGAGAGAAGGCAGGTACAGGATACTGAGTTGGATGATCAGCCATGATGGTGGTGCAGGCTCGAAGGGCCGAATGGCCTACTCCTGCACCTATTTTCTACGTTTCTATGTTAAGGTCATCTCACCTTGAGACCTTGAGGTAGTCAATCGGTAGCTGAGCCCGAGAGTACAACCTCGCTCAGCTACAGCAACATTGTTAATATAGTTAGCGCACCAACCCAACGTAACGACTGAATAAACAACTGAAGGTCTCACCTTTATTCACCACGTTTGGTGCCGCTACAAACTTGTAGAGCTGACACGCGGCAACGTATACAGTAAATGTTTAAGAAGGAACTGCAGATGCAGGAAAATCGAAGATAGACAAAAATCCTGGAGATACTCACTGGGTGCGGCAGCATCTATGGAGCGAAGGAAATAGGCAACGTTTCGGGCCGATGTCTGAAGAAGGGTTTCGGCCCGAAACGTTGCCTATTTCCTTCGCTCCATAGATGCTGCCGCACCCGCTGAGTTTCTCCAGCACTTTAGTCTGCCAACGTATACAGTAAAACCTGACTCACCTCTACTGAGGTCCAAGTGATACAGATTCCGATTTCCATCCTTAAGGCTGACAACGAACAGATAGACGGCTCCAATCTGCTTCACCAGATCTTCAGTGAGGAGGCTCTGCACCTTGGTGAGCACCCAGTCTGGACTGAACCTGTCATCCTCACCCTCCTCATATGCCGCCCCTTTACCCTCTGGAAGGAAGATAAACAATTTATCATATCCGAGACACTACATTAGGAAAATATTTGGCTTGTCTAGATGCAGGAAGATTGTTCCCGATGTTGGGGAAGTTCAGAACAAGCGGTCACAGTTTAAGGATAAGCGGGAAGTCTTGTAGGACCGAGATGAGAAAAACATTTTTCACACAGAGAGTGGTGAATCTGTGGAATTCTCTGCCACAGAAGGTAGTTGAGGCCAGTTCATTGGCTATATTTAAGAAGGAGTTAGATGTGGCCCTTGTGGCTAAAGGGATCAGGGGGTATGGAGAGAAGGCAGGTACAGGATACTGAGTTGGATGATCAGCCATGATCACATTGAATGGCGGTGCAGGCTCGAAGGGCCTAATGGCCTAATCCAGCACCTATTTTCTATGTTTCTATGTCTTGGCGGAAAAAAACAGATCAATTTCTTAAGACATGGACACCCTTTACCAAATTCTTACAATAGTATGGTGCAACACAAATTTAAATTTAAAACCAATGCTGGGTTGGGTGAGGCGGGTGGGGGGGGGGGGGGGGGAGGAGCAAGGTATATCTCTTATCTTTTTATTTTTCCTTATTTCTATATCTTTCTGCCACACTACTTTGGTAGTGTAGGGGACTCTCGTTTGATTTTATAATTTTAGATGCCTAATGTTTTATCTCTGTACAATTGCTTCTAATAAAAAAAATTAAAAAATAATAATTTACCAAGGCAGTCAATGAAATTTGCAGGTATTTCCAAAATCTGCTCACCTAACTACTGTAGGTATCCCATTGTATACAAACTCATCCATGCCTCTGCTGCCTTGGTGCTATCAAACCCCTCACCCACTCAGCTCCCGGGTTAGCAGCTACCCAATTTCAAAACGCGGTCAGGCTTGTACGAGATAGACAGGAGAAGCACTAGAAAGAGAACACATCGACAGAGAGAGACAGAGAGAGTGAGACAGACAGAGTCAGAGACACAGAGAGATAGAGACACTGAGAGAGACACAGAGTGTCAAGTCAAGAGTCAAGAGAGTTTATTGTCATGTGTCCCAGATAGGACAATGACATTCCTATTTTTGCTTCAGCACAACAGAATATAGAAGGCATGAATATAGAACAGATCAGCGTGTCCATATACCATTATATAAATATATACACACTTGAATAAATAAACAGATAAAGTGCAAATAAACAGATAATGGTCTATTTATGTTCAGAGTTTTGTTTCATTTGAGTTTAATTGGCTGTGGGGAAGCAGCTATTCCTGAACCTGGACGTTGCAGTCTTCAGGCTCCTGTACCTTCTACCTGAAGGTAGCGGGGAGATGAGTGTGTGGCCAGGGTGGTGTGGGTCCTTGATGATGCTGCCAGCCTTTTTGAGGCAGCGGCTGCGATAGAGAGACAGAGAGTGAGAGAAAGAGAGACAGCGAAAGGGAGAGAGAGAGAGCGAGAGACAGAGAGAGATGGAAGGTTAAGTGCCTGTCAGCAGGGAGTTGTAGTGCAAGGACAGGTCTGCACCTTCCTCTGGTGGGTTTGCTGTTATAGGACGGACATCTTCAGTAAACTGCAGTGGAGATGATACTCCAACATAGGAAGTGCTGATGTTGCAGGTGTGAGATGCGGTGCCTGCAGGAATGGAGCTTTAGGGAAGTATATTGTTTCCAAATGTCCCCGAGTGTTAGAGGAACACTCTCCCACCCCCCTCTCTCTCTGCCTCTCTCCATCTCTGCGCTAACCTTCAGAGTCTGTTGAAGCCGTGGAGGGTGGCTGAAGTGATGTCACTGAGGTGCTACTACCGTGTGCGTCAAGCTGAGGTCGACTGCTGCCTGTAGCACTGGACAGGTGAAGATCTTCACTGTGAATGACTATAGTTACCAGGTCCACTCGCACACCCCACGATTTGGTCTTCTGGTTGATCCCCGACTACAGGTTAAAGGAGCAAAAACACATGCATTATTCTTCAGAGGCTTTCTGTTCTGGGATGGAGATGTTTACAATAAACAGGCAGACCCTCCTTCATTCCTCACCTACTGCAAAGAAGTAAAGATGCCTTCATCGGTTGGGGCATTGAGTATAAAAGTCATATTGCACCTTTACGTGACTCCCATGAGGCTGTTTAAATGTGCCTAAAAGGTGTAGATCCACCACCAATTTGCCAGCACTGTGGCGCACCAGTAGACTTGCAGCCTTACAGCATCAGGGACCCGGGTTCGATGTCGACTAACAGTGCTGTCTGTACGGAGTTTGCCCGTTCTACCAGTAACACGCGTGGGTTTTCTCCGAGATCTTCGGTTTCCTCCCACACTCCAAAGACGTACAGGCTTGTAGGTCAATTGGCTTGGTATAAATGTAAACTTGGCCCTAGTTTGTGCAGGATAATGTTAGTGTGCGGGGATCGCTGGTCGGTGCAGACTCGTTGGGTCGGAGGGCCTGTTTCACCCTGTATCTCACAACTAAACTAAAGGTCCAGCACATCCTTTAATCCGGACAAAATTATCAGAGGGCACTTGAAATCCCCACCCTCTTTCGGTCGTGGTGATAGGTCGGGTGAGGTGACCAATCTCAACCTCATTGGGACTTCCGCACGATTGGCAGCCCCGTCTGTTTTCTCGTCTCTTTTTTAATTTTTAGTGCGTTTTAAAAGTTTGTGTAAATGTTCTCCGGTTTGTTTTATGTGGGGGGAGGGGGAGGGGGGAAACTTTTTTTCAGTTTCTTACCTTGACGGAGATGCGATTGTTTTCCGGATCAAATCTCCGGTCGCTTTGCGGCCTACCATCGATGGAGTCGGAGGCCTCCTCGGACGGACCTTGAGCCCCACTGCGGGGTGTGCACCTAACATCGGAGTCGATCCCTTGCCTGGGATCGCTCCAACTGTGGCCTGCGGACTTTACATCGAGCGCTCGCAGTCTCGGGAGAGGCTAGTCGGGAGCTCCAACGTCGCGGAAGGCTCGACCAGCCCCGACGCGGGGTTCGATCACCCGGCTCGGGGGAGCTGACATCCCCCCCGATGCAGGAGCTGATCGCCCGACGCGGAGGGCCCAAACGCCGCCGGGAGTCAAGATCGTCCCGTCAACGTGGGCCTCGACGCCCCCAACCGCGGGAGAGCATAGAAGGGAAGAGATTTGAACATTTTTTCGCCTTCCATCACAGTGAGGAATGTGGAGGAGTCACTGTGTTTTGGGTGTTCCGTTGCTTTGCATTTGTATAACTGACTTGGCAAATTAAATTCCTCGTATGTTGCAAAACATACTTGGCTAACAAAGATTTATTGTGATTGTGATTGATCGACGGGTCGAATTTTCCCCTTGCTGATGGGGCTCAGGGACTCAGGCCCAGCCAGAGCTGGCTGATCCCTTCCAGGCTGACCTCCGATGCCGACTTTGCGGCTGGTAACTCGGCACCCCAGGCAGATAACCCTACCACACTTTTCGGCAGATTTGGCATCAGTCCTAGAAATCACAGAGAGTTGTGGACGTATCCCAGACCATCACGCAAATAAACCTCCCTTCCATTGACTGCATCTACACTTGATGCTGCCTTGGCAAGGACACTAGCATGATCAAGGACGAGTCACACCCCAGACACTTCCATCAGGCAAGCGGTACCCACGTTTGAAACTGCATACTTCCAGATTCAGGGACAGTTTCTGCCCAGATGTTATCAGACAACTGACTGTCATTTCACCAACTAGAGAGCGGGCCCTGACCTTCCATCTGCCTCCAAGTCCAGCCGTGGGCTTAAAACACCGCGGAGCCTGGGATCCGAGAGCTCCAACCAGCGTGGCCAAGTTGAGGACTTCAGGTGCCGCGGTCTCCGGGGAGGAAGCGGCTGCTCCAGAAATTTCCAAGCCTGTGAATGTGTTCACCCGACGCCGGTGTTCCATCTTCCCGGCAAGAGGGCCTATAACATCGGGCTGCCGTTGCGGCGACTGGCTGCGGAGGCCTCAAATAGGCCCCAACCTCGGGTGGACTAGGAGGAGGAGGAGGAGGACTGGACTTTTTGGTGCCTTCCCTCACAGTGGAAAGTGTTGATTCTGCTGTTGGGGGACGTTCATGTTGAATCCTATAGTGTGTTGTGTCTTTTTTTCTTCTTTTTTTATTTTATATGGATGTATGCAAATCTAATTTCTTCTCTGTAAAGCATTTTGGCTTCAACATGATTTGATTTAAAAGTGCTATATAAATAATAATTACTTAGTTACTTACCTTATTGGAGACCCTCAGACTCTCTTTAATGGGGCTTCACTGGGCTTTATCTTACACTAAACGTTATTCCCTTTACCTAAATACTGTGGGTGGCTTGAACGTTATCATGTATAGCCTGTTCACTGACCGGATAGCACGCAACAAAAAGTTTTTCAACGTACCTCGGCACACATGACAATAATAATCTAAACACCAATCAGACACAGGACAAGGCAATCAGAGACAGAGTGAGACACAAAGCTGGCCCTGGCATCAGTGTTCATTGGACATGTCAAGATAAAGGTTTAAATAAAAAGAGATCCTCACTGATAATCGCTGTTCAAATTTACTCTTATTCTTCTTGATTTTGGCCAGAGATTTCTTGAGCAGGAGGTTTATCATCACCGACTTGACAGTGCGCTCCAACGCATGCCAGATATCTTCCACAGCCGTCACAAAAACTGCTGGGTCCGAGACGTGGCAGCTGACCTCAGCACCGACAATGATCTGAGCTCCATCTTTACAAAATGCCTGCGGAAGAGAGGCGAGAGTTTACTCTTTTCTTCCTGAGGAATGCGCTATGAGATTAGACGATGGCTGGTTTTTTTCCTGGCTCTTTATGAGGTAACTTTATAATTAAAATCAAGAACATACAACATAGAAACCAGCTCATGCTGGTTACAATGTGTAGGAAGGAACTGCAGATGCTGGTTTAAAACTCGAAGAAAAGGAACGTGTGACGTTTTGGGTCGACACCCTTCTTCAGACTAGTCCAAAACGTCACCCATTCCTACTCTCCAAAGATGCTGCCTGTTCTGCTGAGTTACTCCAGCTTTTTGTGTCTGCCTTCATGCAGGTTACAAGGCAAGTTCATTTCAGTTTCCAATTTAATGATGACAGGCAACTCAGCACTAGTAATGCCACTGTACACCAAGGGCAAGTGATTGTAGAAACAAGGAACTGCAGATGCTAGTTTGTAACTAAAAACACACAAAGTGCTGGAGTAACGCAGGCAGTCAGGCAGCATCTCTGGGGAACATGGATGGGTGACATTTCGGGTCACGATCCTGCTGCACCTCGATCAATATTTTCCAGAGATGTTGCCTGACTCGTTGAGTTCTTCCAGCACTTTGTGTTTTAAGAAAGTACAAGACCTTTTTTAAAAATCAGCTTATCTTTCTTTAAAAAGACATGGTGCTTATGTCTGAAATACAGCCACACAGTGGTTACATTTTCGATGGGACCTCGCCCGAAGGCTCATCAGTCGGTGGGATCGGGAACCTGTCTTTAGGTTCGAATGACGTAACTGGGAGGGAGCTGGAGACGTCAGATGTGAGGAGCATGGGTAATGGGCCTGTCCCACTTAGGCGATTTTTTAGACAACTCCACATGACTAATTAGTCACTACACATTCGCTGGTGGTCGCTGGGAGTAATCTTGTCAGTCGCGTAAAAAGTGGTAATGAGCGTAGCTTGACGTAGGTGCTGTTGTAGGGTGTCGCCAGGGTGACGTAGGTTGCCGCCGGTTTTTCGGCGACCTGCTACGACTATGACAGTCGCCAGCAGTTGCCTAAAAAAATCGCCAAGTGGGACAGGCCCATAATGCCTCCAGCGCCTGTAATGTCGGTTGCAGGAGGCACCCGCAAATGTGGTCGGGCGAGGAGAGGGACGTTGGTTTGTGGGAACTGCTCCAGTACATCGGGCAAGCGGGCTGACCGGACTTTGAATAACGCCCCATAAAAGCAGCGCCTGCCTTGATAAGCATAAATAATTGAATTGTGCAGTTGTATATGTGACAAATAAAGCACTATTGAACTATTGATAATCTCGAGAGACAATTTCAAATCCTACTCTGCTTGTTAAAGAATTTCTATTCAATTAATCCAGTTTAGAATTGAAAAAAAAGTGCTGTAGTGTTGTAAAACCAGTTTGCATTGCTAATGCCCTTCAGGGAAGGGAATCTTTTATCCTTTCCTCAGATCAGGCCTACAGGTAACTCCAGACCAACATGTGGTTGCTTCATAATGGACTTCTGTCCTCAAGGGATGGGTATTAAAATGCTAAATTTGCTGCCAACACTCAAACTGTGAAAATGATTCATTCTTTCTCCCTGTTTAAAAAGGAACTGCAGATGGTGGAAAAATCTAAGGTAGATAAAAATGCTGGAGAAACTCAGCGGGTGAGGCAACATCTATGGAGGAAAGGAATAGGTGATGTTTCGGGTCGAGACCCTCCTTCATTCTTTCTCCCTGTTTTCTCCGGGTGCTCCGGTTTCCTCCCACACTCCAAAGACATACAGATTTGCAGGTTAATTGCTTCTGTAAATTGTAAATTGTCTCTAGTGTGTAGGAAAGTACGAGCGTACGGGGTGATCGCAGGTCGGCGTGGACCCAATGGGCTGAAGGGCCTGTTTCCACGCTGTATCTCTAAAGTAAAGTATTAAACAAAACCATGATGCCTGTTACTTTTTACAACTGTTTACTGGTGATTTCAAATTCTGTACTGATCACCGTAAATCCTGAGATCTATGCCAATTTTTATGGGATTTCTAATCCTTCTCACACTGTTTACAATTAAGAACAGTTCCAAGCCAAGAGTACTTTGACAGGGTCATGCTTTACAATTGCTTGGTGCTGAATACAAGGTGCACACAATGTGAAGATAGGTATTCCTAAAGACATTGATTCCTAAAGACTCTTGTCCTTAAAGGGTGGAATAGAACTGGTGTACGAGTCTGAAGAAGGGGCTCTACCCAAAACGTCACCCATTCCTTCTATCCAGAGATGCTGCCTGTCCCGCTGATTTACTCCTGCATTTTGTGTCTATCTTCAACCCCAAAGACATTGATGGGGGTGAAGCTAGGATTTGCTCCAGCAAAGGTTTAGTAGGGCAGAAAGCAACAGGTTTTAATTCATCTTGAACAGTCCTCGCGTGGTTGTTTTGCTAAAAAAACACAAAAGCATCTCTTCTAGAAGCCGGGGTCTAGATGGGAACCTACCTCAAACAGTGCAACCGTGAAAGTCTTGGAGCCGACATCAACTACCTGCCACTGATCAATGAAAGGCAGCAAGAGGATGACTCCAGGGCCTTTGCTGCCAATAATTCTTCCCAAACGGAAGACAACAAACCGCTCTTGGCTCGGCACCATCTGCAGTGGTAAACAGAAGCAGCATTAGTCAATTGTCAAGAGTGTTTATCACGAGCGCATAAGACAGAGGAGCAGAATTAGGCCATTTGGCCCATTGAGTCTGTTCCACCAGTCGATCACGGCTGATCTATTTTTCCCTCTCACCTCTATGCTCCTGCCTTCCCTCCCCATAACCTTTGATCCCCCTACTAATCAAGAACCTATCAATCTCAGTTTAAAAATACCCAATGACTTAGCCCCCACTGTCATCTGTGGCAACGAATTCCAGATTCACAGCCCACTGGCTAAAGAAATTCGTCCTCATCTCCATATTGAAGGTACATCCTTTTATTCTGAGGCTGTGCCCTCTGGTTTTGGACTCTCCCACTATTGAAAAAATCCTTTTCACATCCTTTCTATCCATTCCGTTTAATTGTCAAGTGTACCGGAACAGAACAATGAAATTCCTACTTGCTTGCAGCAGCATAACTGGTTTCTAAACACACACAGTACTCAGTAGATGACATAATAAATCAAATTTTAAAATAATTCAATAATTTTTTAAATCACCAATATTAGCACAAAACAAAAAAGCCCAAGTCTCTAGCCTAACGGAAACAAACCCTCTCAGTTGCGATCAACGGTAAAGAATCAGACTTTGGGGCAGCGCAACGCACAGCGATAGATTTACTACCTCACAGCACTAGGGATCCAGGTTTGATTTCCGGATGGAGTTTTTACGTTCTCCCTGTGACCGCTTAGGTTTTCTTCGGGTTAATTGGCTTCTGTTAATTATCCCTAGGGTATATATTTTGAATAGATTAACCATGACCAAATGGCAGAGTATGGACCCGATCTGCATAATGGCCTAATTCTGTTCCAATGTCTTGTGATAACAAATCAATATACAAGTGCGCAGTTTGTTTTTTAAAGGGCCTGTCCGTGGTTGCTTGAGCCGTACGGCCTCGCGTGGCCGGTCCCACTTGGATCGCCGGAGTCGTATGGAGCTGTGCGGAGCTGGTCCCGACATCGTGCGGGGCTCCGAAAAACTGACAGTGTTCAAAATCCCGCGCGGCAACGGCGACAGGCCCGCAGGCGCATCAAGGACGGGCGCAACGTCTCGACGTCGTACGCAGCGCGTGGCGTTGTGCGATGACGTCACCGCCCGGCGTGCCGTTGCGTGATGGCGCCAACGCCAGACGCCGTGCGACGAACAAATTCACTCGGCTCGCCTCCTGCCCAGCTGATTGGTGAGTATGATGTCGGGACCAGCCCCGCACAACTCCAGGCGCCTCCGCGGTTCGAAGTGGCACCGGCCCCGCGAGGCCGTACGGCTCAAGCCACCACGGTAGGTCGCGCTCACCGCATGCAGGTCGCATGCTGGTAGGACAGGCCCTTAAGTGTTCCTCCTTTTCATTTCAAGAAAGAAAAAGTTCAAAAGCAGCAAAAATAAAAATCTTAAAGATGATAAAAACTGGTCCCAAATATCAACACAATTGTTTCTGCAGAATCACAGAATTCCTGTCAGAAGTAGGAATTTGGGCTGAATTGTTCCAAGCCTCTGCCCAGGTTTATTGAAACTTGGGTAAGGCAAGCAAGTCCACTCTGATACCACTGGAGCTTCTAACCTTCAGAACTAAATATCCATCACATCAACGGCATTAGATACAAGAAACAATGCAAGCACTTCTGTGCTACATACCTTCAGGACGAACCATGCTGAGATTGGAAAAGTGATGATCACCAGAAAGATGAAGAGAATGGTCATAATCCACATGCAAGTAAACGATAAACAGCTCTGAGACTTTTCTGAAGGGAAAAAGCAAGCACATTTAGTTTAAACAACCAAGACAGAATATGTCAGACACAAAATGCTGAAGTAACTCAGCGGGTCAGGCAGCATCTCTGGACAATGGATAGGTGACATTTTGGGTCAGGACCCTTCTTCACACTGATTATCCTGACAGCAGGGTCCCAACCTAAAACATCACCTATCCATGTTCTCCAGAGATGCTGCCTGACCCGCTGAGTTAGTCCTGCACTTTTGATGTTCTTTTGAGTAAATCACCATCTGCAGTTCCTTGTTTCTACAGAATATATGGAAACAGATGCTTTCAATTGCAAACTTTTCTGGCACATGTTACTGTAATCTGCTGAATTTGAATGTGCATAAAACAAACTGCAAGGTGCTCTTTGGATTATTGGGATAATTGTTTCCAAAATAACAGAAGAACCAGAGGCAGGCATGCAGCCCAAAAACCTGTTCCACCCTCTCTTTAATGATGGTTGATCTAAACCAAACCCCAAGTAAATGATTTTGCTTATTATATCATTTGATACTCACATAAAAACTGTTGGAATTATTTTAACAGGTAGTACTGAGTATTCACAATAATTAAAATATGATTTCTTATTGCTCTGGTACAATCACATAATATGACCTGAATTGCTTTTGTACATCATGGCCTCGGCTCCACAAGTTGGAAGCACGACCCTCAAAGGATGAGCAATTTTTTTTCAGGTGACTATCTCTGCAGTAGAGGAGTAGGTTAGTTCAGAGATACAAAATGGCCACAGGCCCTTCAGCCTAGCATTGATCACCCTTTCATGCTAGTTCTATGTTATTCCACTTTCATATCCTCTCCCTACACACTAGGGGCAATTTACAGGGGCCAATGAACCCACAAATCTGTATTCCTTTAGGATGAGGGGGGAAACCCACATGGTCATAGGGAGAACGTGCAAAGTCGACACGGACAGCATCACAGGTCAGGATTGAACACAGGGCTTTGGCCCTCTGAGGCACTATGAGGCAGCAACTCTGCCAGCTGCATCACTGTGCCGCTCACGTCTTTTGACAACACACAAGATCTTTGGCGCATCGCCTGTTTTTTCCTCAGATGGGCAAACATTTATTCATAAAAGGTTAATTCTGCCAAGATTATTTTTACTACTCAGCCAGTCTCCCATTCACTACAGAGATGAAGATGGACTGAAGCATAAATGTCACAAAATATTATCAGCTGCAGATCCTTTCTGCTGAAAATGTCGGACAAAGTTTCACCCAGCAACTTCATCTTCATTATGAGGAGATAACTGAGAAAAGACTGAGCAGTGAATGTGCTTTACATGGAAGGATATGGATAGGTGATGTTTCTGAAAGGGACCCTCCTTTAGACTGGAGCCTCTCTTGTTGCAGATGGTTTTCAAGTGTCCTGCCACTTAGGTCCTTCTGCAACAGGTCCTTCTGCTCACCGAGTCCGCACCAACCAGAGATCCCTGCACATTAACGCTACCCTACACACACTAGGGACAATTTTACATTTACACAATTATTCCAAGCCAATTAACCCACAAACCTGCACGTCTTTGCAATGTGGGAGGAGACCGCAGATCTCGGAAAAAACCCACGCAGGTCACGGGGAGAACGTACAAACCATGTAGAAACAGCACCTGTAGTCAGGATCGAAACCGGGTATCTGCCACTGTCAGTAGTGGCTCTACTGCTGCGCCACCGTGCCGACTTATTAGCCTGAATGTTGTCCAACGCCTGCTGCAGGATGGCAGGGGCTGCATCGTTTGCTGAGGAGTTGCAAACATCGAACATTCTGGTATCTCCACGCTGACCATACAATGGCAGGAAAGTGACTGTCGAAGCAGGAGAGGATGACTGGACCCAGAATAATGTCCCGAGGAACTCCTACAGTGGCGTCATGGAGATGAGACAATTGACCTCCAATGAATTCGACAACCTTCTTTTGCGGAGACACAAGAAGCTGCCGGTGCTGAAATCTTCAGCAAAACACAAAGTGCTGGAGGAACCCGGCAGGCAAGGCAGCGTGTGTAGGAAGGAACTGCAGATGCTGGTTTAAACTGAAGATAGACACAATTATGCTGGTGTCTCTCAGCGGGTCAGGCAGCATCTCTGGAGAGAAGAAATGTGTGACTTTTCGGATCGAGACCTTTCATCACACAGCATCGGTGGAAGGAATGTACAGACGAACATTTGGGTCGGGACCCCGTCTTCGGGAAATGTTTTGTGTACACTCTCTGATTTCAACAGCAGAGTGCTTACCCTTCAAAGCCAATTGATATTGTGTTGATGAAGTAGTTAAATAATCTGAAGGCTTCTACTCAACTGTGGTTCACAAGAAAATAACATCACGTGCCCAGGCACAAGTGAAACCCAGGGGTACAAAACCGTTCAGTAGCAACAACAATCATTCTGTTTGGTTTCAAAAACAAGGCCTAATTCCGATTGCTTCGACAGAAAAATAGTTTGCAAAGGTATAACACAGTTGAGCCTGGCCATTTCTCTCCAAGTTTCTGATCAGAGCAAATACAACAGAACATGCAGAGTGTTTATAGACACAAAATGCTGGAATGCTCCAGAGATGCTGCCTGTCCCACTGTGTTACTCCAGCAGTTTGTGTCCATCTTCAGTGTTAACCAGCATCTGTAGTTCCTCCCTACTTTAATCCAGTGTTTAATCCAGTCGCACAGGGCACTCTGCCAACAAGTGACCTGAGGGTGACAACTGTCTGAAGAGTCCTGACCCGTGACGTGACCAATGCTGCATCACCTGCTGAGTTAATCCAGCGCTTTGTGTTTTACTCAATATTCCAGCATCTGCAGTTCCTTGTCTCCACACTAACTTCTAATATAACATGTCTTTCAGATAGGAAAAAGGCGCCAAAGCTGTTCACAGTAGCGGGTCAAAATAAAATGAACAATAAGGCACACCACATATTGGGGCAGTATTCAAAAGCTTGATCACGGAGATAAGTTAAAGAGGAACACGAGACTGGAGGTGTTTCCACAGATCGGAAAGTGTTTCAAAAAAACAAGGATATAAATGTTCAAACGTTGCTTAATCAATATCCCGCGCAAGTGAGCAAGCAAAGGAGTGCAGCAAAGGGAAACTGATTATGCCCGGATCAGACACATCTCCAGGGAAAAAAATACGCCTCTCTCAAAAAATATTTACATGTCCTATTTTTATTCTGGTTTGAAAACAACTGTTGCTGGGCTACAGAACACATTTGCAATTTAATAAAAAAAGGGCAAATTTAAATATTAAAGAAAGTTAAGAACGTTTTAAAGAGGCTCATAATTTCCTAATAAAAATCAAAATTTGTGTTAGTCAATTACCATACATTGACAAAAGCTGCTTTATTAAAGGCAGAAGACTAGCTGATGATTCTCGTAGAGACTGTTCCCAGATTACATCATGGTTCTAGTCGTAAGATGATTTCTCTAAAAAATACTTGCTGTATTTATTTCACTTCCATAATTGGTTTAGCATGACTTGTTAGTACACAACAGACCCCCGGTGTACCTGACAATAAACTAAACGAACTAATAATTAATAGAACATATGCCATCTCCAATCATTATTGAGTACCAAGAAGCATTTTATTATTATTATTATTATTATTATTATTATTATTATTATTATTATTATACTATCTTGAAAAATGCTTTAAAAATGCCTGGGAGAGTTCATGTAAAGTCAAATTTTTGTACATCAGGTAATCGGTGACCCGTGCCCCTGTACAGGTTGGATGGTTTTACTTGTTTCACACTCAGGAGCCTGATCCTTACTTTCCTTTGTTGGGGGAACACAAATGGCTGGAGAAACTCAGCGGGTGCAGCAGCATCTAAGGATAGGCGACGTTTCGGGTCGAGACCCTTCTTATCTCCTTCGCTCCTTAGATGCTGCTGCACCCGCTGAGTTTCTCCAGCCTTTTGTGTACCCTCGATTCTCCAGCATCTGCAGTTCCTTCTTTAACACCTTACTTTCCTTTACTTTGATCGAACAGAAACTCTGATCTTCCCACCACTATCAGAGAATTGAACTCCGGTGCCTGGGACTATATGCTTGGATATGCTGCCCTAACACAATGGATACCTGGGTCACACGCCTGACACAATTGCACCCCTGGGTCAGACCGCAACATACCTGGTATTCTGGACTTTCTTCCAATAGTCGTGAGTACCCGAAAATCCAGGTGACTGGGTAAGCCCATTCCACAGGCATACCTGGATACCTGGGTCAGCCCTTCCCTAGATATACTTGTGTACGTAGGTCACCCGCACCTAGAGTCAACTCTTCCCCAGACACACTGGTATATAGGTCAGTCTTCCCTGGAACACCTGGATTACCCTTTCCCCCTCGCGCACCATGGGTATGCGGGTCACTCCGTCTCTAGGGTCACCTGCGGATAGCCCCGTCTCTCCCTTCCTCACCCCACCACGGACCCCTCTCCCTCCACCCCAGGGCTCCTGGACCCCACTTCTCCTCATACCTGGGGACCGAGCACTCTCTCCCTCTCCCCCCACCCCTGATACTCTTTTCTCTCCCCCACACTTGGGCACCGTGACACCTCTACTCCTCTCAAATTTGGGCCCCTCTCCCCCACACCTGGGCTCAGAGCGACCTTTCTATCTCACACCTGGGCCCCTCTCCCCCACACCTGGGCACCGAGACACCTCTACCCCTCTCAAATCTGGGCCCCTCTCCCCCACACCTGGGCTCAGAGCGACCTTTCTATCTCACACCTGGGCCCCTCTCCCCCACACCTGGGCACCGAGACACCTCTACCCCTCTCAAATCTGGGCCCCTCTCCCCCACACCTGGGCACCGAGACACCTTTCCCTGTCACACCAGGGCACTCTCCCTCACACCTGGGCACCGAGACACCTCTCCACCCCTCTCACACCTGGGCACAAAGACACCTTTCCCTGTCACACCTGGGCCCCTCTCCCCCACACCTGGGCCCCTCTCCCCCACACCTGGGCCCCTCCCCCACACCTGGGCACAGAGTGACCTTTCCCTGTCAAACCTGCCCCCCCCACAACTGGGCCCCTCCCCCCACACCTGGGCCCCTCTCCCCCACACCTTGGCCCCCCTCCCCCACACCTGGGCCCCTCTCCGCCACACCTGGGCCCCTCCCCCCACACCTGGGCCCCTCCCCCACACCTAGGGCCCCCTCCCCACACCTGGGCTCCTCCCGCACACCTGGGCCCTTTCCCCCACACCTGGGCCCCCCTCCCCCACACCTGGGCCTCCCTCCCCCACACCTGGGCCGCTCTCCCCCCACACCTGGGCCCCCATCCCCATACCTGGGCCCCCCTCCCCCCATACCTGGGCCCCCATTCCCCACACCTTGGCACGGACACCCCCACACCTGGGACCCCTCCCCCACACCTGGGCCCCCCTCCCCTCACACCTGGGCCCCCCTCCCCCACACCTGGGCCTCCCTCCCCACACCTGGGCCGCTCTCCCCACACCTGGGCCCCATTCCCCACACCTGGGCTCGGACACCCCCACACCTGGACACCCCCACACCTGGGCCCCCCTCCCCCCCACCTGGGCCCCCCCTCCCCCACACCTGGCCCCCCTCCCCCACACACCTGGGCCCCTCCCCCACACCTGGGCCCCCCTCCCCCCCACCTGGGCCCCCCTCCCCCACACCCTGGGCCCCTCCCCCCCACCTGGGCCCCCCTCCCCCACACCTGGGCCCCCCTCCCCCCCACCTGGGCCCCCCTCCCCCACACCTGGGCCCCCCCCCCCACACCCGGGCCCCCCCCCACACCTGGGCCCCCCCCCCCACACCTGGGCCCCCCTCCCCCACACCTGGGCCCCCCTCCCCCACACACCTGGGCCCCTCCCCCCCACACCCGGGCCCCCTCCCCCACACCTGGGCCCCCCTCCCCCACCTGGGCCCCCCTCCCCCACACCTGGGCCCCTCCCCCACACCTGGGCCCCTCCCCCTCACACCTGGGCCCCCATCCCACACCTGGACACGGACACCCCCCCCCCCCGACCCCCCATCGCCGCCTCACCGTCATTCTGCTCCTGCAGCAAGGCGGCCTCGGCTTCGTGGTCCTCGGGGAAGCACATGCGGCCGCCGCGGCGGGGCCGGGCCCAGACCTAGGCCGGGCCGCCCCCACATTGTGACCCGGCCCCCGCCGCCGCCGTCACCGCAGCGCCGCCAACCGCCGCCCGCCCGGCACAGCGCCCCCGCCGCACGGGAGGCTCCCCTGCCGCACCGCCACCACTCGGCCCATTGCACCCCTACTCAGAGGGCTGGTTATGCCCCTGTCCCACTGGGTTATGCCCCTGTCCCGCTGGCTTATGCCCCTGTCCCGCTGGGTTGTTCCTCTGTCCCGCTGGGTTGTGCCCCCGTCCCACTGGGTTGTGCCCCCGTCCCGCTGGGTTGTGCCCCCGTCCCGCTGGGTTGTGCCCCCGTCCCGCTGGGTTGTGCCCCTGTCCCGCTGGGTTATGCCCCTGTCCCGCTGAGTTGTGCCCCCGTCCCGCCGGATTATGCCCCCGTCCCGCTTAGGAAACCTGAACGGAAACCTGGAAACTTTGCGCCCCACCCAAGGTTTCCGTGAGGTTCCCGGAGGTTTTTGTCAGTCTCCCGAATGGTCAAAAGAGGTTTCCGCTTCTTCTATGTTCCAACGATTATTTCAAAATATTCAAAACCGGCCACTACTAAAAATAGGTTGCCGTTTTAAAAATCGGTAATTTTTTAGTCGAAACCGGTTGCGATGCTAGTTGAAGGTGGTTGCCAGAGGTTGCAGGTAGTGGAAGGCAAGACCTTTTTTTCACCCAGTTTTATTCCACCAGGGAGGTCTTACCTTCCACTACCTGCAACCTCCGGCTACCACCTTCAACTAGCATCGCAACCGGCTTCGACTGAAAAATTACCGATTTTTAAAACGGCAACTGATCTTTAGTCGCGGCCCGTTTTTAATTTTTTGAAATTCAAAAATTCGCCGGAACATTGAAGAAGCGGAAACCACTTTGACCATTAGGGTGACTGACAAAAACCTCCGGGAACCGCACGGAAACCTTGGGTGGGGCGCAAAGTCTCCAGAGGTTTCCGTTCAGGTTTCCTAAGTGGGACAGGGGCATTATTGTCACCACCTGTACCAATTAAGGTGCAGTGAGACTCGAATCACCATACAGCCATACAAAAAAAGAGCAACGAGACACACAAGAGGAAGAAGTTTGAACTTTATTGCCTTCCAACCCAGGGAGGAATGTGGAATCCACTGTGATGGATGTTTATGTTAACTTTTATGTGGTTGTGTCTTGTTGCTTCTCACTGCGTATGGGTGTACAGTAACTGAAATTTCATTGTACCTTAATTGGTACATGTGACAATAAACTGACCTTGAAACCTTGAACTACATAAATGTTAACGTAAACATCCACCACAGCGGGTTCCCCACATTCTTCACTGTGATGGAAGGCGATAAAATCTAATCTCTTTCCTCTTTTTCTTGAACCATCCGCAGTCGGAGCGATCGAAGCTCCCGCAGCCGGTGGTCGAAGCTCCTGCGGCTTAGAGCTCCTGAAGTCGGACCACAAGCTCCACGATGTTAAAGTCCACAGGCTCCCGCGGTTGGAGCTCCCAAAGTCGGTCCCCAGCAGAGGTCGCCAACTCCACGATGTTAGGCCGTGGTGTGGACGGCGATACGGAAACAAATCACATCTCTGTTGTGGTAAGAGATTTTTTATAAAGTTTCCCCCAGCCTTCCCCCCCCCCCCCCCCCCCCCCACACCTATTCATTTGTTGTATATATATATCTCTCTCTACATCACCGTCTATATCTCTCCTTTCCCTTTCCCCTGACTCCAGAACCAGGGGCCACAGTTTAAGAATAAGGAGTAAGCCATTTAGAACGGAGACGAGGAAACACTTTTTCTCACAGAGAGTGGTGAGTCTGTGGAATTGCAGGGAAATGAGGGGAATGGGACGGATTGGATTGTTGTGCTGTCAGCTGTTATGTACACAATAGCCTCATACTGTGCTGGTGTAAGATAGCATTAAATGGGGAAAAATCCTTCCTCCCTGACTAGATAATCTTTGCTTCCTCCATCTTCTTTGATAAACTACCTGCTGCGTGGATGGTAAACATCCAAACGCACTTCTATGTCGAAAGGCACAAGGCTTCATAGAGAAATTTAGCCAAAGCTCATTGGGTCAAAAGTTATCCCAGGCACAAAAAGTTTGCCAAAATCTTTTACTAATTGAGTGCATCAGTGCATTTATCAGTGGAAGAGGTTAAAGAGCACAATGAGCTTTGGGAACTTTTATCTTTATGTGAAAGTCACCATGCTTTGGAGAAAACAAGTTAAGCAAACACAAACACCATTTTGCACAAACCTAGCTTTCCTTTCCCGATGCCAATGGCTTTGCTTTGCCTTCACAAAACTTGGTGTTCAAGATTTCAAAGAGTTTTGTTTTAATCTGCCAAGTATACGTTCATTGAATTATCAATTGCTTTTAATGTATGTTTTCCTTTCCATGAAAAATACATTCTTTATTTTAATCTGTGTGAGTTGTGCAGGATTCTTTCCACTGGGTTATCAATCACAGTGATCCCAGTCTTTTGGTAAGAACTCAGGAAAGTAATTGAACATACCTTTGGTTATAGTCCAGGTGATTATTCCATGTCAACATGCACCAAACTACAGTGATAACAAATCATATAACCATATAACAATTACAGCACGGAAACAGGCCCTCTTGGCCCTTCCAGTCCGCGCCGACCATTTGTTTCCCCCTAGTCCCATCTACCTGCACTCAGACCATACCCCTCCATTCCCTTCCCGTCCATATACCTATCCAATTTACTTTTAAATGTTAAAATCGATCCTGCCTCCACCACTTCTGCTGGAAGCTCATTCCACACAGCCACCACCCTCTGAGTAAAGAAGTTCCCCCTCACGTTACCCCTAAACTTCTGTCCCTTAATTCTCATGTCATCCCTCTTGTTTGAATCTTCCCTACCCTCAATGGGAAAAGCGTATCCACGTCAACTCTGTCTATCCCTTTCATCATTTTAAAGACCTCAATCAAGTCCCCCCTTAACCTTCAGCGCTCCAAAGAATAAAGACCTAACTTGTTCAACCTTTCTCTGTAACATAGTTGCTGGAACCCAGGCAACATTCTAGTAAATCTCCTCTGTACTCTCTCTATTTTGTTGACATCCTTCCTATAATTAGGCGACCAAAATTGTACACCATACTCCAGAATTGGTCTTACCAATGCCTTGTACAATTTTAACATTACTTCCCTACTCCTATATTCAATGCTCTGATTTATAAAGGCCAGCACACCAAAGGCTTTCTTTACCACCCTATCTACACATGCACAGTTATTCCTAGATCTCTCTGTTCCACAGCATTCCTCAATTCCCTACCATTTACCATGTAGGTCCTATTTTGATTTGTCCTGCCAAGATGTAGCACTTCACACTTAACAGCATTAAACTCCATCTGCCATCTTTCAGCCCACTTTCCCAAATGGCCCAAATCTCTCTGTAGACTTTGAAAATCTACTTCATTATCCACAACACCACCTATCTTAGTATCATCTGCATACATACTTATCCAATTTTCCACCCCATCATCCAGATCATTGATGTACATGACAAACAACAGTGGACCCAACACAGATCCCTGAGGCACCCCACTGGTCACCGGCTTCCAACCTGACAAACAGCCATCCACCATTACTCTCTGACATCTCCCATTTAGCCACTGTTGAATCCATCTTGCTACTCCGCCATTAACACCCAAAGATTGAACCTTCTTAACCAACCTTCCATGGGGAACCTTGTCAAAGGCCTTACTGAAATCCATATAGACAACATCCACTGCTTTACCCTCATCAATTTCCCTAGTAATCGCTTCAAAAAATTCAAGAAGGTTTGTCAAACATGACCTTCCAGGCACAAATCCATGTTGAATGTCCCTGATCAGACCCTGTTTATCCAGATGCTTATATATATTATCTCTAAGTATCCTTTCCATTAATTTGCCCACCACTGACGTCAAACTAACAGGTCTATAATTGCTAGGTTTATTCTTTGAACCCTTTTTAAACAATGGAACAACATGCGCAGTACGCCAATCCTCCGGCACTATTCCCGTTTCTAATGACATTTGAAATATTTCTGTCAAAGCTCCTGCTATTTCTACTCTAACTTCCCTCAATGTCCTAGGGAATATCCTGTCAGGACCTGGAGACTTATCCACTTTTATATTTTTCAAAAGTGTCCGTATTTCCTCCTCTTTGAATCTCATAGTTTCCATAGCTACTCTACTTTTTTCCCTTACCTCACAGAGTTCAATATCCTTCTCCTTGGTGAATACCGAACAAAATAAATTGTTTAATATCTCCCCCATCTCTTTTGGCTCTGCAGATAGCTGTCCATTCTGGCTCTCTAATGGTCCAATTTTATCCCTCGTTGTCCTTTTGCTATTTATATAGCTGTAGAAACCCTTTCGATTTACTTTCACCTTTCTTGCCAAAGCAACCTCATATCTTCTTTTAGCCTTGCTAATTTCTTTCTTAAGATTCTTTTTACATTCTTTATACTCCTCTAGCACCTCATTTACTCCATGCCTCCTATAATTATTGTAGATATCTCTCTTTTTTCAAAACAAGTGTCCAATTTCCCTTGAAAACCATGGCTCTTTCCAATTGTTACTATTTCCTTTCAACACAACAGGGACATAAAGATTCTGTACTCTTACAATTTCCCCTTTAAATGTCCTCCATTTCTCTTCTACATCCTTCCCATAAAACAAAGTGTCCCAATTCACTCCATTTAAATCCTTACGCATTCCCTCAAAGTTAGCCTTTCTCCAATCAAAAATCTCCATCCTAGGTCCAGTTCTGACTCTCTCCATAATTATATTGAAACTAATGGTATTGTGATCACTGGTCCCGAAGTGCTCACCAACGCATACCTCCGTCACCTGACCTGCCTCATTTCCTAACAGGAGGTCCAGCACTGCCCCTTCTCTGGTCGATACCTCTATGTACTGCTGCAAAAAACTATCCTGCACACATTTTACAAACTCCAAACCATCCAGCCCATTTACAGAATGTGTTTCCCAGTCTATTTTTGGAAAATTGAAATCAACCTTTAAGTGAAACCAAAAAGTTAAATAGCAAAATACAAACTTTCTGACATCCACACTTCAAATTTTATCAGATCCTCATCAGTTTATCAGATTTTTAACAGATCCTTGGCATGAATGTGGAGGAAGTGATAATTATTTAATAATCAGATTTAGAGCCTCAATACATGGATCTTAGAGTTAGTTTCTAGAACTTAAAAAGGTAAACAAGTTTGATCCCACACTTTAGTTTAGAGATACAGTGTGGAAACAGGCCCTTCGGCCCACCGGGTCCGTGCCGACCAGCGATCCCCGCACATTAACACTGTCCTACACACACTAAGGACAATTTTTACATTTACCAAGCCGATTAACTGACAAACCTGTACGTCCTTGGAGTGTGGGAGGAAACCGAAGACCTCGGAAAAAACCCAGGAGGTCACGAGGAGAAAGAACAAACTCCGTACAGACAGCACCCTTGGTCGGGATTGAACCCGGTTCTCCGGCGGTGCAAGCGCTGTAAGGCAACACCTCTACCGCTGCACCACCGTGCCTCTTTATATCATTATTTTGTTCATTCTGCGGTTGTGGGAATCTCTGGCAAAATTGCATTCCTCATCTGCTGAGAGTTCTTTCAGCAAAACCAGAATGGTTTACTTGGTGAGCACACTGATCTAGATCTGTACTCACAGACTGCATATAGGGAGACACAAGAGACGGCAGATGCTGGACACAACAAAGCGCTGGAGGAACTCAGCGAGTCAGGCAGCATCTGTGGAGGGAATGGACAGAGGACTTTTCGAGTTTGCACATTGATTATAGTAGGAGAGAAAAAGTTGGAAAGGACATTCAGGATGATAGCTTTGACTTGTACTTTGAAAGGAAAAAAAATGATAGTTTCATGGTCACTAACTGATGGCAGCTGTTAATCTACAAATCATTCACACTTTGTCGGGACTATTCTTAATGCCGTTGACAATTCATTCACTTTAACAACTACCTACATGTGGCTGCAGCATATGTTGTCTTTTTCTCTCCCGCTCAAAGAACAGCGTCAATCGTCTTTTCATTTGTCACCTTCAAATCTCGTGAGCAGCAGGAACAATCAATTATTAACCAAGCAAATGTGTTGGCCGCTGAACAACTGAACGCTAAGCTCAATGCACACGGGGTGATAGGATGCCCTCCAGCACACCTGTGCCAGTAAGTCCCTGCAAAGAAGTGGAATGTGTCAACCAAATAGATTCCAGAATTTGGGATTTTGTTTCTTTTTGCCGGTACGGACCCAAAACTCAGGTCCCTGATAACAGCATTTTTGGGTGTTTTGTAGACTCTGTGATGGGCCCTCCAAAATGAGCTTCTCCCCAAAAGTATTGGAGCCCGCATTCCCACTTAACGTTCTGACAAAAGATCGTTAACCTGAAAATTAACCGTTTCTCTCTCCACAGATACTTCCTGACCTGCTGAGTATCCCACGGATTTTATTTGTTCATGTAACATTTCATAAAACTCCGTTTTCTTTGGGTTACCTCACAGATTTGCTATTAGAACTAATTTAGCAGCATCAATTCACTCAAAACAAGACTCTTATACCAATTTAAATAAAATTAAATAGAAACAGACGTTAGTGGAAGACTTAATAGGAATATTTTCTACTTCACGTATGTACACCTTTGTTAAAACTTTGCTTCCTCCCTCATTTTGTTTTCAGACGGTGCAAAGAAACTGCAAATTACAGCAGCACTTCATGTTTAAGATCTGAGGTAAATGTTTTCACTATATAATTACGATTAGCAAATGTAGTGCAGGGCAGTTTGCATTCAACTTAGATACATGTCCATGTATTCATGGAAAGGGTAGCTCTAACATTTCAACAAGCTGCAAAACTATAAATACTGGTTCAAATGCGCTTTATAAATTCATTCAGTGTGGGCATTATTGGCAAGTGGTTCCCTTAGTCTTCTCAATTTGTGTGAAGTAAGACTCCATCCATCTATTCACTTAGTTTCCTCCCCATCTAATGCACCTCTTGATTTTTATATTAACAGAGACATACTTGGAGCTACGAGAGCCGCTGCCTCACAACGCAAGAGACCTGGGTTTGATCCCGACCATGTGCGCTGTCTGCGTGGAGCTGGCACATTCTCCCTTTGACTGTGGATTTCCTCCGGAATCCTCCCACATCTCAAAGACAAGCAGGTTTGTACGTTAATTAGCTTCTGCAAAATTGCCCCTAGTGACATCGGACTTGCGTGAACAGGTGAAAGATGGTTGGCACGGACTCGGTGGACCGGAGGGCCATTTCCATGCTGCAACCAAAAAAATATTATTTTGGTGTCAATGGCACTCTCGAGGTCACCTTTTCCCCTCTCCTTATCTTTGGACCAAATTTGAACCAAGGTCAACAGCTGATTGGCTTTGGCAAGGTCTACACAAAGCAGGTTACACGTGAGAAACTGAAATGATTGACAATAGTCAATAATAACTTTAGTTCCTGAGCTCAAAGCTGCAAAGTTAATTCAACAAAGCCAGACACAAAATGGTGGAGCAACTCAGCGGGATAGGCAGCATCTCTGGGGAGAAGGAATGGGTGATGTTTTGAGTCTCAACCCGAAACGCCTATTCCTTCTCTCCAGAGATGCTGCCTGCCCCGCTGATTTGCTCCAGCATTTTGTGTCTATCTTCGGTGTAAACCAGCATTTGCAGTTCCTTCATACAAGCTAATTCACTTGTTTTTCTGGCTCCCAGAGCACTGATGCTCATCAGCAAATGACATGAGCAAAGTGATGAGTTTAGCTTAGTTTAGAGGTATAGAGTGGAAACAGGCCCTTCGGCCCACCAAGTCTACATCGGCCAGTGATCCCTGTATACTAGCACTATCCTACACACTAGGGACATTTTATAATTTTTCCGAACCCAATTAACCTACAAACCTGTATGCCTTTGGACTGTGGGAGGAAACCAGAACACCCGCAGAAAATCCACTCTGTCACTGGGAAGAAGGTACAAATTCCGTACAGACAGCAGAGGTAGTCAGGATTGAACTTGGGTCTCTGATGCTGTAAGGCAGCAACTCTACCATTGCGCCACCGTATATTAGGGCAAAACGAGCTAGGCCGTACCGTGTGAATACAGAATTCTCCAGGATCAGAGGGATGAGAGCTAAACAGATGAGAACCAAAACAAATTTGTTATTACTGCAATACAAAACAAATGCACATAAAAAATGGAATGAAGCAAACAAAATGAACAGCTAAAGGAATTAAACTGATATTCCCAGAGAAAAATAGCCAACTACCCATTAAGAGAGGGTAAAGTTTTGAATCTTGCAAAAACTGGCAAAATTCACATGTGCCATTGCAATCTATCCATCAGCCTACAGAACCACTATGCATAATGTCCTCATAATCCTGAGGATACCGGGTGAGAGTTGAGAGGTTACTGCATGCAGCACGCTCTGAAGAGCAGCATCCCGTCTACTGAGTTGACGCACAAGTCCACGATCTCGTTGGCGGCAACGAAGAGCACGGAACCGCGGCAGACGTTGATCTGAGACGGGTCAGCGGTGGCTATCGCTTCTCCCCTGATTACAAGCAGGATACTCGCAGAGTCAGTGGGAGATATCGTGTATTCTTCCATGGAACTTGGAACCTGGGCGAAAGAGATTTCCTTTTAGTTTACAACTTTTTCCGGTGACATTGAACTTTATTAAATTCTGCAGTCTATTCAGATTATGCCATTTAAAAAGCCCGTTAAATAACCTGAAGACAAATCACACCGAGTATTAAAACAGTAAAGAAGCGATAGCAAAGGAGATGATGCAGAGAATCATCAGCATGACTGGGTGGTGTTTCAGTTACGATGAAAATTTTTTTTTCCCCTGCAGAGGTGGTTAAGAGGGGACAGGATTGAGGTATATAAAATGAGGAGGGATTTAGATAGGAAAGAATGCAGGAAACGTTCCCCATCAGAGAATGGAGAACATGGATTTAGAACATAGAACAGTACAGCAGAGGAATGGTCCACAATGTTTGTGTTGAACCTGATCCCAAGAAATTTTATCTGCCTGCACATGATGCATTTCCCTCTATTCTTTGCACTTCAACAGACAATAGGTACAGGAGAAGGCCATTCGGCCCTTCAAGCCAGTACCGCCATTCAATATGATCATGGCTGATCATCCCCAATCAGTGCCCCGTTCCTGCCTTCTCCCCATATCCCCTAACTCCGCTATGTTTAAGAGCTCCATCCAACTCTCTCTTGAAAGCATCCAGAGGATTGGCACCCACTGCCTTCTGAGGCAGAGGATTCCACAGATTCAGAACTCTCTGGGTGAAAAGGTTTTTCCTCATCTCCGTTCTAAATGGCCTTCCCCTTATTCTCAAGTGCCAATTTAAAAGCCTCTTAAACGCCACTATCGCATTAGCCTCCGTCACCACCCCTGCTAATGCGTTCAGGCTCCCACCGCACGGTGTAACAAAAAACTTGCCCCGCACATCTCTGTTAAACATTCCCTCTCTCACCTTAGTGTTGGACATTTCTATCCTGAGAAAAAGGTTCTGTCGACCCTATCTATGCCTCTCATAATTTTATATATCATTATCAAGTCTCCCCTCAATCCTTGAGGTTCTATAGAAAACAATCCAAGTTTATCCAACCTCTCCTTGTGGCTGAAACCATCTAATCCAGGCAATATTCTGGTAAATATCGTGGTAAACTCTGGCAATGTCAGAAACCTCCTCAGGACAAGGAGTAAGAGATCCAGTGATGATCTGAAGGGGACCTTTACAACCCAGGGAGTGGCGAGAACCTGGAATGCACTGCCAGAAAGAATGGTAGAAGCAGAATTGCTGACGGCATTTAATAAATGTCTACATGGAAACCTTAATTGTCTGGGCTTAGAAGGTTTATAGGCCAAATACAGGATGATGGGATGAACATGGATGGGTGTCCACTGGTTGTTGTGAGCATGATGGGCTGAATGGCCTGCTACCTTGCTCTAACTATGTTTTGCCTCTGGAGAAGGTGCATGCAGTGTTTGCAATGAGTATATCAGAAATGCACGATTGTAAGCATCATAAAAGGCTGCACAGATAGGGGAGATCTTTATCTTGAGAACAGACTATTGAACAATGAATGTGGACTAAACCTGGGCAGGTGGAGCACCTTGGTCGGCATGAGCAAGTTGGGCTGAAGGGCCTCTTTCCCATGCTGCAGGACTTTAAGGCTCTAACCGATCTAAAATTTATGGACTATTAAGGACTTGTTGGGACTATTAAAGTTAATATCTAAACGACATGCCTACTTGGTTTTCAAGAGAAGAAGCATAAATCTAAGATGAGGCATGGATAAGATTTCAGCTGAAAATTCTTTGGCCATGGAATGCAAAGCTTATTACTGAATAATCTGGTTGATGAAAAATGCAGACGCATAGAAAAGGAAGTAGGATATAAAAATATAGACAAGGGAAAAAAAGAGTGGGAGGATATAGTGTGTAGGTAAATGGTAGAAACTTGAGGCAGTTGATAGCAAATGGGAAGAATGAAATGGGGTAGGATTTGTGTACATGGGTGGTTGATAGTCAGTGTACACTCAGTTGTCTGAAGGGCCCGTCTCAGCACTGTACGACTCTTAAGTGAGATGGCGAAGAAGTAAATAAAATGGAAGCAAGCTTCCATGGAACATAACCACCCGAGTGGGTCTGAACCAAATTTATGAGTGGCAATCTTTCTGTCATAAAGCAATCTTATCATCTCAGCCAAGAGCATAGAGATTCAAGCCTGCAGTTTGGCTGGAAGGCAGGTTTCAGCAGCATGCTAAGTTTCTGGATTCCTGATGTCAAGGTTTCTTAACATGCACTTGTTTTGGTGTCAACAGAATGGGAACTGGATCACTACACTGTTACATTGGCATGTATAACGGGGCAGCAAAAACATGCAGAGGATCAAATACGAGCGGTCTTGTTCAAGAATACAAGTCATACCTCTATTTTTATTACTGAAAAATCAGGCACTGGAGGATTGTACATGAAAACACATGGATCACAGGGATCCCGAACAAACGGGAAGATCTTTTCACTTGCTGGGGCAGGCGTGTAATTCAGCATCTCACAAAGCGTGTGAACGTCGATGAATTTTGGAGTGAGACCAGCTCGCACGGTGTTATCGGAACATGCCATGCATTCTATGCAATCTGGAACAGATGAGCTCAAGTTAATTAGCACTCGCTGACGATTCACACAATATCACTACGTTTCTCAATAGCGGCCAAAAATAGACTGTAAATTCTTTTTTTTTTTTTAAATGGAAAGCATCTCAACATCACTATGCATATCAGAAATGAGTCTGCATTAAAAATAATGATTATAGAGCCATGCAGCAGAGATGCAGGGTCTTCGGCCCAACTAGTCCATGCAGACCAAGATGCCTCATCTAACCCAGTCCTATTTGCTTGTGTTTGACTCATATCCCTCGAAGGCTCTCCTATCCATGTACCTGTCTAGGTGTCTTTTAGATACTGTTATACTACCCGCCTCAGCTACCTCCTCTGGCAGCTCGTTCCATATAAACACTGCAATCTACTGAAAATGTTGCCCTTCAGGTTGCTATTAAATCTTGTCCATCCCACCTTAAACCTACATCCTTTGGTTCTTGATTCCCTGACCCTGGTTTAGAAACGCTGCGCATTCACCCTATATATCCCCTTCATGGTGTGACACACCTCTATAAGACCACCCTCAGCCTCCTGCGCTCCAAGGAATAAAGTCATAGACTGCCCAACCTTTCCCAATTGCTCAGGCCCTCGAATCCTAGCAGCATCCTAAAAAAAATGAATATTGTTCACTTAATATCTCACACTGAAAGGCTACAACACTGAGATTCCAGCAGATGAAAAGCTCATGAAAAGTCGCTAATTCCAAACGTTATTTGTTTTATTCTCCATCAATATTTTCTAACCCACCAAGTGTTCCAACATTTTCCCTTTTTTCGCTAGCAGAGCTGCATTCTGCAATCTATGGCTAAACAATCACAGGCTCAAAGTTTATTAACACATAACGTAAGCAGGAAGGTGCGAAGTGCCACAAACAGTAGTGAAAAATCTAGAATATTTGCTGAGAAGACCAAAGAAATATTCAACACTTAGTCTGAACCTACACTAGAATTAACCAGCCTTCCCAAGGAGGGGTATCACAATATTTCAATTTAAATCAAACTCAAAATTAGTGTCATTTTAATCCAAGAACTCTTTTCAAAATTGTCATGTTACCTCATGATTTGGTCAAATATTATTTTAGAAAGGTGCAAATTCTTATCAAAGTAAATTTGGTGACACAGAAGCCCAAGACTTTGGGTGAGCAGTTACCAATGACAACTGCTTGGTTTGATAATGAGGTTATTAGGAAAAATATATTGTAATTAAATCTCTTTAATGTTACTCATTCCAACCCTAGTGCCCAGAAACAGGCCCTTCAGCCCAACAAGCCTATTTTAACCCCATTTACCAAAACCAAAAGTCTGCAGCCTCCGTGTCTGGGAACTCTCAAGGGCCTGTCCCACTTGTCCGTCATTTGCGTGTCACGCAGATGGTGGGCGAAGATTTTGAACATCACAAAATCCTGGGATGCCGCGCACGCGCGCGTCACTGCCTATGTCAACACACACCATGCGCACGTAATGAGCACCATGCGCGCATCGCGCTTCGTGACACAAAATTATGTCGCGTAAATTATGCGCAAATGTCGGCCAAGTGGTACAGGCTGAAGGGTTAATTAACATAGAAAATAGGTGTAGGAGGAGGCCATTTGGCCCTTCAAGCCCTCGCCGTCATTCATTTGTGATCATGGTTCTGATCCAAAAAAAATCACCTATCCACATTCTCCAGAGATGCTGGACATAAAAAGCTGGAGTAACACAAATGGTCAGACAGCATCTCTACTGTCTGACCCGCTGAGTTACTCCAGCTTTTTGTCGGTTTAAACCAGCATCTGCAGTTCCTTCCGACACATTTCTCCACAGATGCTGCCGAACCTGCTGAGTTTCCCCAGCACGTTGTGTCTTTTTATTTTGTCACATTGCATCTCTGTCCTCTCTTTTTCGAAAATCTTTGGTTCTCACCTCCATAAAGATACGCATGGGGTTCATTAGCTCCCAGGAAAATGGCTTCCCCGGGCTTCAGCTTCACCACATTCAGAAAGTAGATGACAAAACACCCAACATCACCCGGAAACTGGGAGTGTAATCGCAGCAACAGCTCGCCGTTACTTTCTGCTGCGTCCTTGCCTGCAGCACCTACAACACAAGTTTAGTTGCGTTTAGTTGATTGTTACTACAGCACAGTGAAAAGCTTTTACTGCGTGTTAACCAGTCAGCGGAAAGACAATGCACGATTACAATCAAGCCATTCACAGCGTACAGATACAGTGGCTTGCAAAAGTTTTCACACCCCTTGAACTTTTCCACATTTTGTCACGTTACAACCACAAACGTAAATGTATTTTATTGGGATTGTATGTGATAGACCAACACAAAGTGGTGCATAATTGTGAAGTGGATGGAAAATGATACATGGTTTCCAAATTTTATTACAAATAAAAAACTGAAAAGTGTGGCGTGCAAAAGTATTCAGCCCCCGAGTCAATACTTTGTAGAACCACCTTTCGCTGCAATTACAGCTGCAAGTCTTTTGGGGTATGTCTCTACCCGCTTTGCACATCTAGAGACTGAAATCTTTGCCCATTCTTCTTTGCAAAATAGCTCAAGCTCAGTCAGATTGGATGGAGAGCGTCTGTAAACAGCAATTTTCAAGTCTTGCCAGAGATTCTCAATTGGATTTAGGTCTGGACTTTGACTGGGCCATTCTAACACATGAATATGCTTTGATCTAAACCATTCCATTGTAGCTCTGGCTGTATGTTTAGGGTCTTGTCCTGCTGGAAGGTGAACCTCCGCCCCAGTCTCAAGTCTTTTGCAGACTCTAACAGGTTTTCTTCCAAGATGCCCTGTATTTGGCTCCATCCATCTTCCCATCAACTCTGACCAGCTTCCCTGTCCCTGCTGAAGAAAAAGCATCCCACAGCATGATGCTGCCACCACCATGTTTCACAGTGGGGATGGTGTGTTCAGGGTGATGTGCAGTGTTAGTTTTCCGCCACACATAGCGTTTTGCATTTAGGCCAAAAACTTCAATTTTGGTCTCATCACACCAGAGTACCTTCCTCCACATGTTTGCTGTGTCCCCCACATGGCTTGTGGCAAACTGCAAACAGGACTTCTTATGGCTTTGTTTCAACAATGGCTTTCTTCTTGCCACTCTTCCATAAAGGCCCGATTTGTGGAGTGCACGACTAATAGTTGTCCTGTGGACAGATTCTCCCACCTGAGCTGTGGATCGCTGCAGCTCCTCCAGAGTTACCATGGGCCTCTTGGCTGCTTCTCTAATTCAATGCTCTCCTTGCCCGGCCTGTCAGTTTAGGTGGACGGCCATGTCTTGGTAGGTTTGCAGTTGTGCCATACTCTTTCCATTTTCGGATGATGGATTGAACAGTGCTCCGTGAGATGTTCAAAGCTTGGGATATTTTTTTATAACCTAACCCTGCTTTAAACTTCTCCACAACTTTATCCCTGACCTGTCTGGTGTGTTCCTTGGGATTCATGATGCTGTTTGATCACTAATGTTCTCTAAATAACCTCCGAGGCCTTCACAGAATAGCTGTATTTATACTGAGATTAGATTACACACACGTGGACTCTATTTACTAATTAGGTGACTTCTGAAGGCAATTAGTTTGCACTGGATTTTATTTAGGGGTATCACAGTAAAGGGGGCTGAATACTTTTGCACGCCACATTTTCAGTTTTTTATTTGCTAAAAAAAGTTGAAAACCATGTATCATTTTCCTTCCACTTCACAATTATGCACCACTTTGTGTTGGTCTATCACGTAAAATCCCAATAAAATACATTTACGTTTGTGGTTGTAACGTGACAAAATGTGGAAAAGCTCAAGGGGTATGAAAACCTTTGCAAGCCACTGTACATGATAAGGGAAAGACACAAGGCTTTTATTAGATCCAAACTATGGCTTGCAACAGATCAAAACTTGGCACGAGTGACTCAAAACTAGTGCAAGTGAAGGGCAGTATTCCAGCTGGGTCCATTCAGCCCTCCTAGGACATGGTGACCCATCTTCCTTTCCAGCAGTCACCAACTTATTGCCCACCATTCCTTCCCCCCTACCCAACACTATTTTCCAGCAACCATGGTATTTTATTAAACTTACATCGAGGAAAAGCCAGGATTGTTCACCTTTGAACAAAGACTGAAGTTAGAATGGGTAACTTTTCAGGTTGAGATCCTTCTTTAGACTAGTCAGGGAAAAGGGAACTGAGAGATATTGATGGGGATGTATGGAGATATAGAACAAATGAATGAATGATATGCAAAAAATTAACAATGATAAAGGAAAACGGCCTTGTTTAGCTGTTTGCAAGATAACCTGGTGCGACTTGGGTGGGGGAGGGACAGAGAGAAAGAGAGAGTGCAGAGTTACTTATAATTATTAATTATTATTATTACTTGAAGTTAGAGAAATCAATACTTTATACAAACAGCCTTCTGCAGTGCAGGAAATTGTAATTATTTTACAGAAGGGTGAAAATTCACCTTTAGTTGCTGGATCTAAACAGCTGTGGATATGTTAGTTACTCGTTGCATTCATCTCTACATATTGTGACCCATGTAAATTAAAGGAGGGGAGGCGAGAACGAATAGCTCCTCGCTCTTGCATTCTTTTAGTGCAAATAATCACTCGCCCATCTCCCCAAGTGCCAGCTCAAACAACATTCTAGCACTAAAGCAACGCATCGATGCTTTATGCCGTGCCAAAGATGATGCAAAGTAAATTAGACCCCATTCATCATGGGAAATAGGAAAGATTTCATGCTGTTAGTCGAAGTGCCGAAAGTTCTCGATATCCTGATTAACATTTCTCTCTCACTGACAAAACCTCATCATTCATATTATAGCAGTTTGTAGGATCGTGCCACTTGTAAAATGGCTGCTTGCCTCCTACACTGACGACAAGCGATTCTTGCTTGTGAGTAATTTCCAACAGCTTTGATGCAATAGATAAGTGCAAATATTTACATCAGTCCCATATGTTGGCAAACCCACTTGTTAGAAACCAAGAGATATTTCATTGCACATTAGTTAAGTGCAAACTAATTTACATTTGGCCTCAACGCCATACCGCTGTGTGTTAATAGCACAAACCTTCTTCCAACACTCTCTTCACCAACATGTTCAGCTGATCAACAAAGGTCTTCTTTTCACAGTTCATCATTCTAGTAA
Organism: Okamejei kenojei; assembly: GCA_035221665.1. NCBI lineage: Eukaryota > Metazoa > Chordata > Chondrichthyes > Rajiformes > Rajidae > Okamejei > Okamejei kenojei. The sequence continues at coordinate 12,811,507 of CM069169.1, read as the reverse complement.
AGCATTTCTTCAAAGCATCCGATACCTGGCGTGGGTCACCTGGGCTATTTTCAAGTATTTCCGCAGCTTCGTTGCCAATCACTGCATGAAACTCCGGGACATCTGCAACAAAGCACAAATGTTTCGGAGGTAAAAGAGAAACCATCAAATGTCAGATCTCTGTTGAAGAACGCAGGAGTAAAAAAAAACACATATTGAACCAATTTTTTGTTTGAAGTAAAAGTGGACACGCCAACGATTTTGGAAATATTTGTATTAATACATTAATTTTAAGGGCGGCATGGTGGCGCAGCGGTAGAGTCGCTGCCGTTCAGCGCCGGAGACCCGGGTGCGATCCCGACTACGGGTGCCGTCTGTACGGAGTTTGTACGCTCTCCCCGTGACCTGCGTGGATTTTCTCTGAGATCTTCGGTCTCCTCCCACACTCCAAAGACGTACAGGTTTGTAGGATAATTAGCTTGGTATTAGTGTAAATTGTCCCTAGTGTGTGTAAGATAGTGTTGATGCGCTGGTCGGTACGGACTTAGTGGGCCGAAGGGCCTGTTTCCGCGCTCTATCTCTATAAATAGGTATATGGACGTGAAGGGAATGGAGGGGTATGGTCTGAGTGCAGGTAGATGGGACTAGGGGAAAACAAATGGTCGGCACGGACTGGAAGGGCCGAGAGGGCCTGTCTCCGTGCTGTAATTGTTATATGGTTATATGGTTAAATAAATGTTCCTTTACAATTATTCATCTGAAACTTGGTGATCGTAAAAATAATGTGCATTTCAACGCCTCTTTCTTAGTCCATCTCAAAACAGTTTATAACTATTTCATTACATATTTGGGATACACTTCTTAATATTCAGACTGGCACATTGCCACAACTTGTAGAGCTGCCACCTGACTTCTCCAGCTAACCGGAATCAGTCCTGACTGGTTCATAAGGTCATATGTGATAAGAGCAGAATTAGGCCATTTGGCCCATCAAGTCTACTTCTCCATTCAATCATGGCTGATCTATCTCACTCAACTAACTCCATTCTCATGCATTCTGCCCAGATCCTCTGACATCCATACTAATCAAGAATCTATCTATCTCTGCCTTAAATATATATTCTCTACATTCAAATGTCTCCATTCTAATTCTAATATAGCTAACGTGTTCTCTATGTGGAGCTTTGCAATGTCCCCGAGGTGCTTGGATATCTTTGTTTTCTCCCGTTTCCTTCTGCGTACCAAAGACATGCAGGTTTGTACTTTATTAATAAAAATAATATCTTTTATTGTCAGTGCACAGAGGTACAACGAGATTTGATATGCAGCTTCCATCTGATGTAATAACTTAATTAACTAAAAATTTAGACACCCAGAGAAAGATTTAAGATTTTAAAAATAAATAAAATAAAACAGTAAAACAGTATAAAGTGCAAATAGGTCTGTGCCGGGTCGATGTGCGACGTGACTATCTGAGGGAGACAGTTCATGGGGGGGGGGGGGGGGGGGGGGGGGGGGGGGGGCACTCAGCAGGGCCGGTTCAGAGCAGCTATAGCTCTGGGGATGAAGCTGTTCTAAGTCTGGGGGTGCGGGCGTAGAAGGCCTTGTAAAGCCTGCCGGAAGGTAGACGTTCGAACAGACTATTGCAAGGGTGTAATTAGCCATTGTAAAAGTCCCCTCCAGTTTGTAGGTGAGCGATAGAATCTGGCAGATTCTAGCGACCAAAATAAATAGGCTTGATACTTGTCGCTCAGTGTTAGGATCAGAATGGTTGAACTTGCAAAATTGCTCTAGAAATATTAATATAAAAGCCTGCAGTGTTTCTTCCCCCCCCCCCCCCCCCCCGATAAGAATTACCACCAGGATTTCCTGGAGATTAACCAGGTTGCTACAGGGAGTAGAAGGAACATCTCTTACTTTTCAAATATCCAATGATTTCCTCCACAGGTCTGAATCCGCAAAGTGCTTCAAATGGAGTCAGTGCAATGGCCATCTCCGGCTTGTGATTTTTATCAGGATATCGATCTGGAAACTGAGCATGAAGCTTCGCAGCTAGTGCCTGCAGGACACAAGTTCCAAACCTATGAAGAATGCAGTACTATTCTGTAAAATTTCAACTCTGACTTAAATTTCTGACCTATTTTTATTTGGCTCATGCCTTGGTGCTAGGAATCTTGGAACAGGAGGAAATATATCCACGCCAAGTGCAGTAAGAACCAAGCCAATATCATTCTATTCTGTACAACAGCACGAGACGAACATTTCCCCACCCTGGCCCGATAGTGGTAGCATTTCTGCCCCCTCATTCATAGCCGATCATAAATACTTGGGGGAACAATGTAAATGATTTAATTACTTTGTCAAAAAATGCTGACCTGAGGAAAGCTCCTAATGCACTACAGTAAAAAATCATGCAAAGAAATATGTAGGAGGGAACTGCAGATGCTGGTTTACACCAAAGATAGACACAAAATGCTGGAGTAACTCAGCGGGACAGGCAGCATCTCTGGATAGAAGGAATGGGTGACATTTCGAGTCGTCTGAGGAAGGGTCTCGACCCGAAACGTCACCCATTCCTTCTATCCAGTGATGCTATCTGTCCCGCGGAGTTTACCGTTAGAGACTTTGCATGGGAACAGTCCCTTCAGCCCACCAAATCCACACTGACAATCGATCACCCGTTCATACAAGTTCTATGTTATCCCATATTTTCACCCTAAAAATGCAGGGGTAATTTTTTATTTTTTGAATTCACACAGAGGCCAATTATAATCTATAAACGTGCACATCAACTCAAAAAAGATACTTTATCAATTTCTGATTTCTATTTTTTATTTCGTTTGTACCCTGCGGGTGGACGCGGGAGGAAATTGAAACACCTGAGAGAAGCCCACACAATCACAGGGAGAAGCTTCTCTACATCTAAGTACACACGGCAATAATAAACTCACGGCAACACAAAGAGTTTGTGCGGCATAAGGGAAAAAAAAGGAGAGTCAGATGAATGGGGAATGCTCAGCTGGAGGCCGGCATGGTCAGGAAGTAGCCATAAGATGGACGGTTTCTTGTTTTGGCACGTGATGAGTGCAACTTGGCGGCAGCAGCGATAGAGCTGCTGCCTTACAGAGCTTACAGCGCCAGACTCCCGTGGTTCGATCCCAACTACGGGTGCTGCCTGTACGGAGTTTGTACATCCTCCCCGTGACCGCGTGGGTTTTCTCCGAGATCCTTGGTTTCCTCCCACACGCTAAAGGCGTACGGGCTTGTGGGTTAATCGGCTTGGTGTAAATGTAAAGATTGTCCCTAGGATTGTGTTAATGTGCGGGGATCGCTGGTCAGTGCGGACTCGGTGGGCTGAAGGGCCTGTTTCCGCGCTGTACCTATAAAGTAAACTAAATGCATTTATACTCAGAGCAAAGTTTGCTGTGTTTTAAAACGATTTTGCTTGGAGTTTGAGGGTGCAGAGAGCAAACAAAATCAAAGCGTATATTGCACGCTACACACACGGCTATCTACCCAATGGTGCCGCGTGTAAAGTACTACAAAACCTTTTGCTTGCCTTGTTCGGATGAGCTTGAATAGATAAGGAGATGTTGACTGAGAGCACCTTGAACAAAAAGGGCAGCTGTCCTTGGAAAATATCCTTCACTTTTGACCCCAGGCTGTCAGGGTGCTTCGAAATCCACTCCCCGAGAGTCTTTTGGGAAATTCTGTTGTCGCAAATGAGTGCATCTCCTTTGGGATGTGCTCCCATCCATAGCTAATAGAGAAAAAAAAATAATAATCATAAAACAGCATCACCTCTCAAGCTAGCTGATAATTTCCATATTTCGCCATATTGCAAAACGTGTTTCCTAATTATATCGCACACGGGTTTCTCATATTTGTGTTACTTGTTCACATGACAACACCTTCAATAAATGCACTCTGTGAATGAGGTACTTGTAAATTTAATTTATATTAAATTGCCGTATGATTTTATCAGTAATCTTCCTTCCCAGCATGAAGCAAAGCTGTCCAAAGGATAATTTATACATAAATTACTTTGCTGTTCTCTCAATACACGCCAATGAGCACAGAGTTACATTACTACATTTTTAAGACTTTGCCACACTGTAGTTCTCAATAAATCTGTGGAATTCTCTGCCTCAGAGGGCGGTGGAGGAAGGTTCTCTGGATGCTTTAAAGAGAGAGCTAGATACGCTCTTAAAAATAGCGGAGTCAGGGGATATGGGGAGAAGGCAGGAACGGGGTACTGATTGGGGATGATCAGCCATGATCACATTGAATGGCGGTGCTGGCTCGAAGGGCCAAATGGCCTACTCCTGCACCTATTGTCTATTGTCTAAATTATGTTCAGTTCCTGGTACCGTGTTAAAAGGAAATATATTGTCAAGCTGGAAAAGGTAGAGAAGATTTACGAGGATGTTGTCAGGACTGGAGGGTCTGAGCTATAGGGAGAGGTTGAGTGGAACTCTATTCCTTGGAGCGCAGGAGGATGAGGGGGTGATATTATAGAGGTGTATAAAATCACGAGTGGTATAGATCAGGTAGATGCACAGAGTCTCTTGCCCAGAGTAGGTGAATCGAGAACCAGAAGACATAGGTTTAAGATGAAGGGGAAAAGATTTCATAGGAATCTGAGGGGTACATTTTTCCACACAAAGGGTGGTGGGTGTATGGAACAAGCTGTGAAAGGATGTTGTTGAGGCTGGGACAATCCCAATGTTTAAGAAACAGTTAGCCAGGTACATGGATAGGACAGGTTTGGAGGGATATGGACCAAACACAGGCAGGTGGGACTAGTATAGCTGGGACATGATGGGTAAGTTGGACCAAAGGGCCAGTTTCCATGCGGTATCACTCTATGACTCTCTTTTTGATTAACACAGAAAAACTTTCAGATTGCGACATGGAGGCAAGTTTAATGAATGCTATGAAAAGGGATTATCATGATTGGGGTCGGATTGTCACGGTCCTGGGATCTTCAAGATGTGTTTTAGTTGTGCGCCTACACAGTAATCTTCTGGTGGTGGAGTGAAATGAAGAATGCCAGGCTAAAGAAGGGTTCCGACCCAAAATGTTCTCCTGAGATAACGTTGCCTCACCCACTGAGCTACTCCAGCACTCTGTGTGCCTTCGGTTCAAGTGGGTGTATTGGTTACGTTTAGTGTCAACTTCCTCCACTCATAAAAGACTAATGGCCCTGTCCCACGGTACGAATTCATTCCAAGAGCTCTCCCGAGTTTGCCCTGATTTGAACTCGGAGAATTACGGTAATGGCTGCTCGTCGGTACTCGGGGCTCTCGTGGGCATTTTTCAACATATTGAAAAATCTTCACGAGTCTTCCCGAGCTTACCTGCCGTTACGTTACGAGCCGCTAAGAGGCGTCCCCGAGCTCCGACGTACCCGCTATGTTCATTCTCCGTGCTTACCACGAGTTTGCTTTTTTTTTAAATAAACTCGGTAGAGCTCTTGGAATGAACTCGTACCAGGGGAAAGGGCCATTACGTTGCTTTGCAAAAAATAAAGTAACAGCTGCAGATTCAACAAACACAGAAATGCAAAAAAAATTCCAGAGAGCGCCGTTTCGTTTAACGCTCCATTTTCCAGGAATGTGTAGGGAACTCCAATCGAGGTATTACCGTGTAGGCGCACAACAAAATCGTATCATGAAGCTACAAGCGACTGTAAGTAAAACAGTTTATGCAAAGCGGCAGAATAAAGAATGCAGTACAGGATCAGCAGCCAATGGAGGGAAACAAGTCAGAGAACGTTTCCAAAGATTTGACACTACAATCTTAAAACGCTCGCCCATCTAGCCTGTCCACACACGCATCTCCTCATTGAAAATGATGACCTAGGATTTTGTATGAAGCAAAATGGAGGAAATACCTCAGCATAGGGCTTCTCCTCATCAATGACTACCGAGGAATCATTGCATGAAATCAGTTTTGCCACCTCGCTGTCCCGTCCAACCTTCCCCCAGGCGTAATGCTGCACAACACATTTCAACGGAAACACTAGGGAGAAACAAAAGATTGTAAAGCTCTAATGGTCTCTGAATCTCAGCACAATACCCAAGTTTCACAGAAGACACATGGAACAAGGACGGCATGGTGGTGTGGTGATAACGCTAGTGTCTTACAGCCCCAGAGACCCGGGTTCGATCCTGACTACGGGTGCTTGTCTACACAGAGTTTGTACGTTCTCTCCATGACCTGCGTGGGTTTTATCTGAGATCTTCAGTTTCCTCCCACACTCCAAAGATGTACAGGTTTGTAGGATAATTGGCTTGGTGTAAATGTATAAATGTAAAATTGTCCCTGGTGTGTGTAGGGTAGTGTTAATGTGCGGGTATCGCCGGCCAACGTGGACTCAATGGGCCGAAGGGCCTGTTTCCGCGCAGTATCTCTCAACTAAACTAAACTGAATTGCAGTTGCTGGAATCTTGAGTGAAACACAAAGTGCCGGAGTAACTCAACAAGTCATGCATCATGTCTGGAGGGAATACACAGGCAACATTTTGGGTCAGGACCCTTCTTCAGACTGCATGTCCATTCCCTCCAGAGATGCTGCCTGACCCGCTGAGATACCCCAACACTTTGTGCTTCACTTAAAGGGCCTGTCCCACTGTACGAGGTAATTCAAGAGTTCTCCCGAGTTTTCCCCTGATTTGAACTCGGAGAAAGTCCGAGGAATTCGTGGATGTCTCGTAGCGGCTCGTACGAGTAAAAAGTAGCCATTTTTTTTCACCACGAGTATTTTTTTTTACTCGTGGACATTTTTCACAGTGTTGAAAAAAACTTCACGAGTTTACCGGATTTCCCCGACTACCTACCATTACTCGTACGAGCCGCTACGAGACATCCACGAACTCCTGCGGACCCGCTACGGATATTCTCCGAGTTCGAATCAGGGGAAAACCGGGAGAACTCTTGAATTACCTCGCACAGTGGGACAGGCCCTTAAGTGGCCGAGTTTAGTGTAGGTTAGAGTAAACAAACCTCAAAACACAAGACAATTTAACTTTCCCAACAATTAAGCATTTTAAAAATGGACACAGTACGATAAAATAGTAAGATTAAACGAGAACTCACCTGTTCGAAGTTTGATCGTTATTTTACGAGGAGTTACGATGTGGGATACGTGAAGAGCCCGCCTCACGCTGGTAACGGCATACTTCAAAGCAACGGCATGAAAAACACAGAACACACAAAGCCGGAGTAACATAGTAAGGCTCATAAAAAGACTTAGAACCTCCATTTTGATCATTTATTTTAACGAGGGTGGGATTGAGGCACGTAATCCCTCATCGTAACTCCTCGTAAAATAACGATCAAACTCTCGAACAGGTGAGTTCTCGTTTAATCTTACTATTTTACTTCGGAGTTCACGTGAGTACTAATACGTGAAGAGTTTTAAAGCTTTCTGTGTTTTTTTATGTCGTAGAAATTAATCCGTACGACAGTCCGGCTAAGTAAAACACATACATGAAAAAGCACACAAATGTTAGATCTTTTCACAATCAAAGTTTTTAAATGGCTGAAAGACCATATATACCCTCCTTATATTTGAGGGAAAAAATGATTACAAGTGACAAAAGATATCAGTGACTACACAACTGATTATAGCAATTATAGCAAACAAAGCAGGTGATTATAGTGCTCCCAACACCGCGTGTCCAAAGCTTGTCATAGTGTGAACAGGTTTGTTTGTAGAACTTTGAAAAAGTTTCTTCTTTACTCCACCCGCATTTTTAAAATATGCTCGAGAGTACGTCCCGCCCCTTCGCCGCGGACGTAGCTGCCGCCCTGGTGGAGTGAGATTTGAAGACATCAGTTGTCTATTCCCCGCTAAAACCAACACCTGTTTCAACCATTTTGAATAGTTTGAACTGAAGCTTTTGTGTGTGGCTTTTTGGCGTAAGCAGCAATGTCTTTTCGTTTCCTCGAAAAGTGTCCGTCACTTTAATAATTGGTTCAAATGTCTAACCACACACAAAGCAAGCTCAAATGAAAGCTTGAAAGTTTACCTTTGTTCCAGATCTCCCGGTCTACTTTGTTTGATCAATTCGTAAACATAGAATACAACGTTATCTGTAGTCACATGCATACAGTCTAAAACGCAACATTTGTAAAGTTTGCACTCTTTGGCTGAGACCAGTGACATTAACATACCAATTTCAATGTTAACCTATCCAATGCAACCCTTCAATGGCGTCCATTCTCTAAGTAGAGCAAGTACTATGCTCACATCCCAAATCTCTGTATATCTAGGTTTTGGCGATTCATGTGAAAATTCCTTTCATGAATCGTGATATTAATGGATTCGACCCAATTGATTTCTCACCAGTCATAATCCTAAATAGGACGACAAGACACTGCGTGCAGTGTTAATGGGCACTGTAACTTAAATGTTGACCAAAGCGCAAATTGGCAAGGAATTCCAAAACATGAGTAACATTCACATAATCATCAGAAATATTTTGACTGTGTGCAAAATTTTCCTATTCTTAATATTGTCATATATTGTTTCTGTGTGCTATCTCGCCATGATGTGCCAATAACTGGTCAAGTTTGGTCCGACAATCCAGTTCCTGTAGTGTCTGGTCAAAACCTGCAATTAACAATTTCCATATATGCATATAATGGGTAATCTTCATTTGTTACTGGATTAGTCAAGATATCACTACAGTTAAGAATCTGCATATACGGTTCTTTAATCATATTCAGCATAACTGGGAACCAAGGTTTAGTTGGCCAATTTGGCACTACCAACAATCCGGAAGCTGAATCTTGCTCTATTTTCTTCAAGCATCTCTGGATCAGAGCAAATGGTGGAAAAGCATAAAAGAACATTTTTCCCCAGTGTAATAAAAATGCATCTACTGCAACTGCGTCCGGATCGTGTTCCCAAGACACATAATGAGGCAAGTGATGATTAAGCCTGGATGCAAACAAATCAATTTCTGGCAACCCAAATATTCTTAAATATTGGTGGCTTAAACATCCATTTCGTATTATCTTTAAAAATCCTGGACCTTTCATCTGCTACCACATTGATCTTTACCTGGAGTATAGCTTACTGCATCCATATCTGCCGACCAATACACCATTGCCATATCTCATTGACCAGACAATCACATGATACTGATCCAACTCTCCCCATGTGATTAATGTAAACCACAGCTGTTTTATTGTGTAATTATATTAACACATGCAGACCTTGTTTAGCACAACAATATGCTTTAAGCCCATAAAAGGCCCCCAATAACTCCCAATAGTTAATACCATACTCTTGGAGAAACACTTGTTCTTCAGTTTTCCATCTACCTCCACAACTGGAGGATAAATCTGTGGCCCCCATCCGAGAGCACTAGCATCTGTATGTAAACCCATTTCAGGCTGTTTAATCATAATATTTATTAGCAGCTTGTGGAACTTTTTCCTTTTTTTTAACCCACCATTGTAAATTCCAATACAGCTTCTTTTGTTAATTACATAGCCTGTCAAATGGCCTGCCTTCTCTTTGAGAGCTTGTATCTTGTACCTTCGAAGATATCAATAAATGTAATTGAACCAAATTCTTACTGCAGGAAATGCTGCTAGCAGTTCACCAATGTTGTTCACCATTTCTCGGATGGAAGGATAAGGTTTTTGATTGAGATAATGACAAGTTACCAAAATATCATCGACTTTATCTGTTGGTAAAGGTATTAACATAGTCACTGAGTTAATTACAAACCCCAAAAGTAAATTGTTTGTGCTGGCTGCAGCTGGGCTTAATTAGATGAATTAAGAACCTTAGCTTCCACAAAAGCTTTAGTAACTGAAAACTGAGTCCTCAGCTGACTCCCTGATAATCACTAATGACCAGTATGTCATTGAGATAAGCATATATGTGCATTTTGTGCTCTAATTGGGCTAAACTGGTTTCAAACAGTTTCCCGTAAAGAGTAAAAAGCTGAACTCAGTCCATTTGGCAAAGCTTAACTGCCATAATTGTCACAAACCAATTAAAATTTAAGTACCACCGAGACCTGATGCATAGGTACAGAATAATAGGCGTCTTTTCATCAATCTTAGCCATATAACAACCTGCTGAATTAAATATTTTGCAGTATTCAATGTCTCCATTTGAACATGTTGGATTCTACAAACTTATTTAGACCTGTAAGGTCCAGAATACTTCTGCAACCATCATCTGTAATGCCTTCTAACATTAAAGACAATTTATGCTCGTGTTCAAAATCTTTTCCATTACCTCTTTTTCAGATAATTAGGCAATGTGAACATAAATTCTCTGCTTTTCAATTGCAGAAAACACGAAAACATAAGCAGGTTTATTCTGTACAGAGGATTAACCTCTTTTTTTTAAAAAGTAATAGTAGTTAATGAAACTGCTCGTAATATACGATCAAAAATAATAGTAAGCCAGTCTTAATAAACTTTTTGTAATCTCCCTCTAACTGGAGATTAATCCGCAGTTTCTTTAAGCAGGGAACAAGTCTTTAATTCCTCTGCATATGACGTGGTGTTCTCCTTATCCCCTGAATTCGGGTAAAGTATTTGGTTGTGCAATACAAATAAAACTTCCTTGACATATTTCTGCCTCTATTCCATTATCAAATCCCCTTCTGGCGAAAATACCTTTTCGTCCAAGACGAAGGTTTCATGCACTAAAATTTAGCTTTCATCTAATCTTCAATAAGTTAGGAAGCAGATTACTCCAACAGATAACCAAGAGCTTAAACACCACACTTGCTCGACACAGGTATGCAACCTGGGTGAAAAAATGCCCAAATAGCCATTTATATTATATAAAAATTTCATAGAAAGAATTGCCACAATAGCGTCTTTATTTATGTTTTCCTTTCATTTGCCCAAAAGCCATAATAACAGCAGAATAATTTGTGAGATTTTTAAACCTCACTATTTGACGCTCTCAATTGGAGTCATGGATGCCCATATTAACGGATAAACCCGTAGGCTCTTCCCATGAGGCACAATTTTCCTGTGCTGTGTCAATTTTAATATTTCAATCATCACAGAATCATGAAGTGGTGAGATACCATATATTTATGTTGGCAGCTAGGATTTCATTTCTTCCATATCCTCACCACTTCCTACATATAATAAGCAAAAAAACATTTGCAATTCCATGCATCTTTGGCCCTCTTTTCATATTTTTTCATTTTATTTATTATTTTTAATTTTGTGGTGTGCTTTCAAAATGCAAATCACAATCAACAATGGTCCTGCCTTCTGCAGCCCTAAAAACAATTGGGATTTCATCCCATGTGAGACTTCTTCCCGGCCCAAATCCGGGTCCGAAGTTCCAACTTCCAATTAGGCCCATGGCCATATATTCAGAATAATTAAAAACCCCTCAAGGCTTCCTTAGGAACCTTCAGGTACTATGACCCTAGTCTCATAATTAGATTTGGAGAACTTTTCTCCATAACTCCATAATCAGTTTTCCACATAGTTTACTTTGTGGAGGACTTTTTCATGTCAGAGTCCCATCAGAACCACGGGCCTATCCAGATTTTTTTGATTTTATTTATTTTTCCATTTTTCATATTCGGGGAGCATTTCTCCTCCGTGGTTATCATTTTGTAACTTATTCGCACCTAACGGTATATCTGCGGCCACCGTATCGGAACCGGTCTCCGCACTAGCTTTCCCGTATATTTATTTTTCAACCCCAGGAAGCATTTAACCCGCGAATAAATAAATTTACTTCATCATTTGGGCTTATCCAGCACTAATAGACTCTGACCTGTTTTAACAAATTTCCTATACTTGCTGGACCTACCCAGCGCCCGCTAAAAAACCCAACTTTACTGTTCTTACCCCTGCGGGCCGTTCCGACTGCTGCGAGGAGCTGCTCACTTACTGCAGCTCCAACCTTCTGTCTGCCGTCAGCCTCACGTCGACATGTCATGCCGTTACCATCGTGAGGCGGGCTCTTCACGTAGTCACGATCACGTGACTCCGAAGTAAAATAGACATTAGAAAATTCTTACAGAGCAGTTAGTTTGCAGGGAACTTTGAGGCCTCACCATCCAGAACACGGTTGGAGTTTGTAATTTCATTGTGCTGGTTACTTGTTAAAGCTTAAAGCTGAGATTGACAATTTTTGTTTACTAACCAAAAATATCGAGGAACGCAAGACTTATGGCCTAATGATAATCTTGTTAAATAATGGAAGAGACATACGGGCTGAATTGTGGATTATTGTTCCAACATACCAAGAGAGGGAGTAAAGAGTGCATATTGTCATATGGTGCTGGCTCGAAGGACTGGCACCTATTGCCTATTATCTATTGTCTATATACCGGAAACAGATGAATGAAATTCTTCCTTGCTGCAGTTTTGCAGTCCCATGGAATTTGTTTTCAGGAATTGCATGGTGTTCAATCAAGAACATGAAGGGCAAGGTGCTTGATTTGATGTTACAAGAAGCTACAGGTGTAGTGTGCTGAGGGACAAAACCTGCTGACTTATTGTAGTTGCTTGCATCGAGTCTTCTATTTAACGCTGTACATTAAGGAAAGGTTCTTTAATTGTTTGCGAAGTAAATAAATATACAATAATGCAAAAAAAAAACTGATGCGGCAATACGAATACAAAGCAGGAGGAGGTGCGCAAGATGGAATACACGAAATGTCAAGAGTGTTTAATTGTCGTATGACCCCGATAGAACAATTAAATTCTTACTGCTGACAAACTATTATAATGGTAAACAAGGCCAGAAATATTAAGAACGGGGACCCAGATGTGTGGGCGCGGGGTAACTGTCTTGAACGCACGTTTTGTTAACTTGTTTCCCATTGCGTGCCGATGGCGTCAAACAGCATGGAAACAGGCCCCTCGGCCCAAGTAAGAACGCCAATCAGATTTGTGGGCCGAAGCAACTGTCTTTAACGTGTTTTATTAACTTGTTTCACACAGTCATAATCGTAATAATCATACTTTATTAGCCAAATATGTTTTGCAACATACGAGGAATTTGATTCGCCATCTAGTCATACCATTAAAAAGCAACAAAACACACCAAATACATTATGTATGATGCTGGCAAAATCAAAGGAGACACAAAATGCTGGAGTAACTCAGCGGGTCAGACAGCATCTCTGGAGAGAAAGAATGGGTGACGTTTCGGGTCGAGACCCGAAACGTCACCCATTCTTTCTCTCCAGAGATGCTGCCTTACCCGCTGGGCTACACAAAATACATTTCTGTGTCTGCCATATATTATGTGACTATATGTGACATATAGTCTGCCTATATATAGTCAGAGTCTTCAGGTGTGGAAACTGGCCCTTCGACCCAACATGTCCATACCGACCCATGTGCCTCATACAAAAGTAAAAAACATGGAATTGCACAAAATATATTTTTTTTTTTTTGGATCATCGGTCCTTCCTTTATGTGTGGACATGGGGAGAAAAAAATTCCAGGAATTGACTTTGAATCAAAGATGGATTTCACGATAATTCTTTACCTGGACTGTTGGGGGAGCATTGGAATAGTCAATAGACAATAGGTGTGGGAGTAGGCCATTCGGCCCTTCGAGCCAGCACTGCCATTCAATGTGATCATGGCTGATCATCCCCAATCAGTACCCCGTTCCTGCCTTCTCCCCACATCCCCGCTATTTAAAAGAGCCCTGTCTAGCTCTCTCTTGAAAGCATTCAGAGAAGCTGCCTCCACCAGCCTGTGAGGCAGAGAATTCCACTGACTCACCACTCTCTGTGAGAAAAAGTGTTTCCTCATCTCCGTTCTAAATGGCTTACACCTTATTCTTAAACTGTGGCCCCTGGTTCTGCTCCCCCAACATCAGGAACATGTTTCCTGCCTCTAGCGTGTCCAAGCCCTTAACAATCTTATATGTTTCAATGAGATTCCCTCTCATCCTCCTAAACTCTAGAGTGTACAAGCCGAGCTGCTCCATAGAGATTGACAACTGCAGATATTCTCAGCACAAGAGGAACGAAAGCAAACATGTACACACCCTGCAGTGATTGCAAAAGCAAAGTTAAACGTATGCATCACTGGAAATGAATGCAACCCATCCTGCTAACCCAGTAGGTAAACACACTACACAATGCCTGTCACCTGTCCAAAATCTCCCATCGGCCCATGTTAAAAAAAACACCATGACAGAATTATAATTGCTAGTGAAAAACAGACTGACTAAATGTCACCTTGACCAGCCCAAATTACAGGTAGGAAGAAATGGCCAAAACTTAATTTTAAAAGCCTACGGAATACTTTTAACAGATCTGAGGATTTATTCAGATTACTGCAAAACTCTGATAATCTGATTAAGGCCCTTCAGCCCACGCTGACCAAGATGCCCTATCTGCGCCCCGACTCACATCCTCCCCAATTCACGGCCCCCATTACCCTCATTGACCTCTGTCGCCCTCCACTCCATCCCCGACACCCCCAGTCACTCCCGCTTCATTCCATTGTTTGGGAATTCTGGTGGCTTAATGTCTGGCTCACCCATGGTTCGGTGTGAGCCAGCTTCCCGGCTGTGGGTTGCTCGTGTGCCAGGTGGTGGTGAGAGAGCCTGGTGTGCAAATAGCCTGCAGTTAACAAATAGCTAACTCTGCTCGGGATCAAGGGAGAGCGGTAAAGGCTGTATGCCCCTACTATTGGGGGACCAATGGTGCATGTTGAAATGGTATTGTCTGGAAGTAGTGCGATGGTGGTCATTTGGTATAAAGGAGGCATCCACAGCGGTCTCCGTTGTTCTCCAAAGGGTCACTGGCGGGCTGGGATTGTGCACAAGCAACTCGGAAGGGGGCAAAGGGAGAGAGAAGTGTGCTGCTGTGGAAGGGGGGCTTGCACATACCTAGATAAGTAGATGGTTACTCTTGGTTGCCAATAAACATAATTTCATAGGGTATAGGAGTAGAATTAGGCCATTCGGCCCATCAAGTCAACTCTGCCATTCACTCATGGCTGATCTATCTCTCCCTCCTAACCCCATTCTCTTGCCTTCTCCCCATAACCTCTGACACCTGTACTAAACACGAATCCATCTATCTCTGCCTTAAACTGTAATGGCCATTATAGTGCAACTGAAGTGAGCCTTTTACTGTTCTATTAGTCGGATCCTTGAACCTGTTCCCTTGCAACACAGGCGTAGGTGCAGAACTGCCGAGGGCTGCAACGTGGATAGTTAGTCAGGATACAAGGAACAGTACCACACAGGAACAGGCCCTCAATGCCAAGACAAACTCTTATCTGCCTGCATCTGATCCATATCCTCCATTCCTCATGCATTAACATTCCCACCCAAAAACCTGACTCAAATACCCAAAATGGATCAAGTCACACTGTAGAGTATTCACTTAAAATTAAATGGTTATATTTGATTGCAACCAATTATTCAAATCCTACATTATCTCTTCTTCACTATTCCACTACTATTAACGGGGTACTAATTGGGGATGATCAGCCATGATCACATTGAATGGCAGTGCAGGCTCGAAGGGCCGAATAGCCTCCTCCTGCACCTATTGTCTATTGTCTACTTCTCGCATGTATTTCCTACTATTTCATATTTTAATTTTTGTAATTATTGTCACATATTTTCTGGTTGCATGCAGCATGCTGAGACAGTTCAGATTACATTGAAGTCTACAACTGTAACATTTTATAAGCAATAAACTTAAATGTCTGAAGAGCTACCATTATTGTGATGCACGACATTTGGCTGTCAATTCGCAAAATATCTCAATTTATACCTTACGCCACTTCGGCAAGGTCAGCAGCATCATAATGGACCAGTCCCTTTGCTCCCCTGGCCACTCCCTTTTCTCCCCTCTCCCATTAGGCAAAAGATATAGAAGTGTGAAAACACACACCTCCAGATTCAGGGACAGTTTCTTCCTCGGGCAACTGAATCATCCTACCACAACCAGAGAGCAGTTCTGAACAACTAGCAACCTCATCGGTATCCTTGATCAAACGTTGCTGGCTTAAGCTTGCATTAAATGTTATTCCTTTTCATGCATCTATACACTGCAATGGCTTGTTTGTAATCATGTATTGTCTTTCTGCTGACTGGATAACACGCAACAAAAACTTTTTACTGTATCTCGGTACAAGGAACATTACTAAACAGACCAGATTAACAGGTTTTAAAGATGTTGCTTCAGGCAAATATGTCTAGCATATGTGGGAACATTAGTGCAGCGGGTAGAGCTGCTGCCTCTCTGCGCCAGAGGCCTAGCCCTTGGGTGCTGGCTGTGTGGTGTTTGCACCTTCGCCCTGTAACCACGTGGGTTTCCTCCGGATGTTCTCGTTTCCTCCCACATCCCAAAGACATGCGGGCTTAGGTTAAATGGCCTCTGCAAATTGCGCCTAGTGTATAGGGAGTGGATGCGAAAGTGGAATTACATCGTACTAGTGTGAACTAGTTGGGGAAACGTCGCCTATCTCCTTCGCTCCTTAGATGCTGCTGCACCCGCTGAGTTTCTCCAGCTTTTTGTGTACCCTGGCCAAAATGCATGTTTTCTGAACTAGAAACAAGGAACTGCAGATGCTGGTTTACAAAAATAAGATGCAAAATGCTGGAGTAGCTCATCGGGCTAGGCAGCGTCTCTGGAGAACATGGATAGACAAGGTTTTGGGTCAGGACTCTTCTTCAGACTGATTATGTACTCTCGGAGGTGGTGAAGGGAGGAAGCAGGAAGTGATACAAGGACAAGGTGCGAGTTAAATAATTGAAGAGTTGCAGATTGCAAACTAAACTAATATTGTGCCATGGGACCTTTAACATTCATTTAAAAAATAGTTGAAACCTGTTTAATATCTCATCCAGAAGGCAATGCCAATTCCTTCTTCACCACAAATGTCTACCTGGATTTAAGTCAAGTCCTTTTAAAATTTTAATGCATCAAACTTTAGAGAGCACTACTGGTTTATCTAAAATAGACACAAAATGCTGGAGTAACTCAGCAGGACAGGAAGCATCTCTGGAGGAAAGGAATTGTCACCAGGAGAAGGTGATGTTTCTGGACGAGACCCTTCTTCAGATTGAGAGTCAGGGGAGACGAGAGATATGGAAGGGTATGGTGTGAAAACAACAGATCAAAGCAGAAGTTAATCCAGGAGTGGGTCGCAGCTCCCCAACTGACGGGACCTGTTCTCGCTCTCTTTGAAGGAGGCGCCGCCCGCCCCAGCGAGAGGGGCAAACACGGAGCCAACCTGTAATATGAGCGGGAGCATTTTCCCAGTCAGACTTTGTCGACAGTTGGGGTGGGGGATCTGAGAGAGAGAGCTGGCGATACCGCACAGACGGAACAGTTTAATAACGATCCATTAGAATCCGCCCTTCAGCCACTTGGCAACCTGGTCTGATCTGATCAGACAGCCCTCTCGCTAGCTTGCTGCGTGCCCAATCCTAACTCAGACCTCCACAAAACCTTTGGGCTTCGGGGAACACATGCACAAAGAGCCTCTGCTAACAAGGGCTGGCGAACTGTGCTGGTCAACGTGTACTGGCCCAGATGGCTGGGGGAAACGCACCGCAACCACCGCAAACTTGGAACAACACAGACCCTCCACTCAATCTATCCAATATTAAAGGGCAGGCATTTCGCAGTTAAATGCCTTATGTCGGATTGGCGGCTCCTTCACAGGGCCAACTCTGTACTCAGTTTTCCTCGGAGATGAATCTTTGCCTTATCTGTAGGTAAAGGATCAGCCCACACCACTCTGATACAGTCGCTGCTTGCCTCAGAATAAATATATTTTTACACATAAATTATGAATAAAGATAAGTAAATGTTTCAAGCACAAGTAATATTTTCTTATTCCAGTAGCAAACACATTAGGGATTAAATGAAAATAATAAATTCTTTAACTTTTTGAATATCTCATAATTGCCGATTAATGAACTCAACTAGAACTGGGACTATGTAAGTAGTGTGTGAACAGCAGAACAAGAAAGAAAGCTATTGAGTTGACAGAATTCTAGATGAATTCCTTAGCAGAATAATTAACAATTTATACACAGTTCATACAGTTCTGTGTTGGCTTTTTTTATCCTGAATGACCTATGACAAATCCCATGATTCCTTGCATTCATCGAGACACAAAACCAGCTTATTATCTTTGCTTATTACAACTCTGAGAAAGGGTTCAGGGTCAGGGAGGAGACAAGATGGGCAGAGAGAGGGATGTGAATGAAATTAAGGGTGGGAGGGACAGTGGGGTCAGGGAGGGAAGAGAGGAAAAAGTGGTGGTAGAGGGGGGACGCAAATTATAACTGAGGGAGGGACAGTTCAGGGTCAGGAGGGGACAAGGTGGAGTGGACAAGGATGGGGGGGGGGGAGAAAGAGAGAGGTGTGAATGAGGAAGGGGGCAGGTTTGGAGTCAGGAAGCGGATAGGACAAGATGGTAGGGAGAGGGGTGTGAATGAAAACTTTGAGAGGAAGGTTTCAGTGTCAGGGAGGGAGAGGACAAGTTGGGATGAGAGGGGGGGCTAATTTATTATTCAGTGGAGGTGTTAAGAGTCCAATAATGGAGAGGACAAGGTGGGGGGGTATGAATAGAAGCTGGAGGAGGGGGGTGGAGATATGAATGAAAGCTGAGGGAGTTATGTGATGGGAGGGTAGGTCAATGTCAGGAAGAGGACAGGATGGGGGGAAGGAAAAAGGACAAGGTGGGGGGGGGGGGAGGGACAAGTGTGGGGGGGGAGAGGACAAGGTGGGGGGGGGAGAGGATAAGGTGAGTGGGGGGAGAGGGACAAGTTGGTGTGGGGGGAGAGGACAAGGTGGGTGGGGGGGGAGGAAATGGTGGGTGGGGGGGGAGGACAAGGTGGGGTTGGGGGGGTGAGGACAAGGTGGGTGGGTGGGGGGGGAGGACAGGTGGGTGGTTGGGGGGGGAGGACAAGGTGGTGTGGGTTGGGGGGGGAGGACAAGGTGGTGGTGGGTGGGGGGGGAGGACAAGGTGTTTGGTGGGTAGGGTGGGGGGGGGGGGGAGGAACAAGGGTGGCTGGGTGGGGGGGGAAGTAGGACAAGGTGGCTGGGTGGGGGGGAGGACAAGGGTGGTGGGTGGGGGGGGAGGACAAGGTGGGGTGGGTGGGGGGGGGAGGGACTGGTGTGGGTGGGGGGGTGAGGACAAGGTGGGTGGGTGGGGGGGAGAGGGTACAAGGTGGGTGGGTGTGGGGAGGGGAGGACAAGGTGGGTGGGTGGGGGGGGGAGGACAAGGGTGGGTGGGTGGGGGGGGGAGGACCAAGGTGGGTGGGTGGGGGGGGGGAGGACCAAGGTGGGGTGGGTGGGCGGGGGGGGAACATGGTGGGTGGGGGGGGGGGAGAGGACAAGTGAGGGCGTGGGTGGAGAGGACAAGGTGGGGGGCGAGTGTGGAGGGGACAATTATTCCAGCTACCAAGACAGATGGTGTACAGCAATTTGTTTTTTCCCAACAATGAAAAGCATGGAATAATTTCACTACTTAGTTACCCAACCAGATGCAACTAAATTTAAGGTAGCTCTTTCTTCCCAAAACCCTTTCTGGGCTTAAGCCTCCCTCCACCACTCCAGTTTAATATTCCAATTTGGATATTTTTGGAGGACCAAAGAAACAAGGTGGGGGGGGGGTGTGGGGGTGGAGTGACAAGGTGATTAGGGGCGGGGGGGGGAGGAAATGGTGGAGTGGGGAGAGGACATGGTAGGGGTGGGAAGATGACAAGTTGGGGTCGAGAAGAGGACAGGGTGAGGGGGTAGAGGATCATGGTGTGGGGGGGAAGAGGAAAAGGTGAGTTTGTGGGGGAACGAGAGCACAAGGTGGGTGGGGGGTATAGAGAGGTTCAAGGTGGGTGGGGGCCGGAGTGGAGAGAAGAGTATGAATGAAAGCTGAGGGTGGGAGGGTGGTTAATGTCAGAACCCCCCCCCCCGAGGACACAGGCCCCCCCTGGCCGGCGCGCGCCCCCCCCCCCCCCCAAGAGGGACAAAGTTGGGTGATGGAAGATGGACAAGTTGGGGGGTGAGAAGAGAACGAGGACATGGTTTGGGGGGGAGAGGACGAAGGTGGGGGGGTGGAGGGGGGAGGAAGGACAAGGTGGGGGGGTGTGGTGAGTCAAAGTGGGGGGGGTTTGGTGATGGAGAGGACATGGTGGGGAGAATGAGGGCAAGGTGGGGGGGGGGGTGAAGGCAAGGGCGGGGGGGGGGAGAGGACAATGTGGGGGGAGAAGAAGAAGAGGGCAGGTGGGGGGGGAAGAGGACAAGGTGGGGAGGGGGAAAGAGGACAAGGTGGGGGGGAAAGAGGACAAGAGAGGGGCTGGGGGGTGGGGGTGAAGGGGGAAGAAGGACAAGGTGGGGGGGGAGAGGGACAAGGTGGGGGGGAGAGGACAAGGTGGGGGTGGAGGTCAAAGTGGGGGGGGGGGGATGGGAGAGTATGAATGAAAGTCTGAGGTGTGGGGAGGGCAGGTCAATGTTCAGGGAAGAGGACGGGGGGGGACGAGGAGGGGACAAGGTGGGGAGGTGAAGGGGGGTGAGAGGACAAGGTGGGGTTGGAAGAGGTCAAAGTGGGGGGAGGGAACTGGTGAGTATGAATCAAAGCTGGAGGGTGGGAGGGGTTAGGTCAATGGCAGGAAGGGGACGGGTGGGGGGGAGAGGACAAGGTGGTGGGGGGTGAGATGGACAAGGTGGGTGGGGGGGGAGAGGACAAGTGTGGGTGAGGGGGGGAGGACAAGGTGGGTGGGGGGGGGGGGGGAGAGGACAAGGTGGGGTGGGGGGAGAGGACAAGTTGGGTGGGGGGAGAGGACAAGGTGGGTGGGGGGGAACGAGGACAAGGTGGGGGGGGAAGGGAGGACAAGGTGGGGGGGAAGAGGACCAAGGTGGGGGAAGAGGACAAGGTGGGGGTGGAGGTCAAGTGTGGGGGCGGGGATGGGGAGTATGAATGAAGCTGAGGGTTGTGGGAGGGTAGGTCAAGTCAGGAAAAGAGGAAGGGGGAGGGACAAGGTGGGGGGGGGACAGAGGAACTTAGGCGTGGGGGGATGGCGAGGTCAAAGTGGGGGGTGATGGGGAGGACACAGTTGGGGGAGACGAGGACAAAGGTGGGTGGGGAGGAAGGACAAGGTGGGGGTGGAGGTCAAAGTGGGGGGGGGGGGGGATGGTGGTATGAATGAAAAGGCTGAGGGTGGAGGGTGTTAGGTCAATGTCAGGGAAGAGGGACTGGGGGGGGGGAGAGGGGTTGAGAGAGGACAAGGTGGGGGGGGAGCGGGACAAGGTGGGGGGGTGGAGGGTCAAAGTGGGGGGAGGAAATGGTGAGTATGAATCAAAGTGAGGGTGGGAGGGTTGGTCAATGGCAGGAAGGGGACGGGTGGGGGGGAGGGAATGGACAAGGTGGGTGGGGGAGGGAAGAGGTACAAGGTGGGTGGGGGTCAGGGATTGAGGACAAGGTGCTGGGTGGGGGGGAAAGAGTGACAAGGTGGGGGGGACAAGGTTTGGGGGGGGGGGAAGAGGACACCGGTGGGGGAGGATTGGAGAACATGGTGGAGGGGGTGGGAGAGGTCAAGGTGGGGGTTGAGAGGTCAAGGTTGGGGGGGGGGGAATGGTGAGTAAATAGATGAATGTAAGCTGAGGGTGGGAGGGTAGGTCAATGTCAGGAAGAGGAGGGGGGGAGGGGAGAGGACAAGGTGGGGGGGGGAAAGAGGACAAGGTGGGGTGGCGAGGTTCAAAATGGTGGGGTGATGGGGAGGACAAGTTGGGGAGAGAGAGACAAGGTGGGGGGGGAAGAGGACAGGTGGGGGGGGGGGTGGAGAGGACAAGGTGTGGGGGGGGGGGGAGAGGACAAGGTGGGTGGGGGGGGCGAGAGCGAGGGGAGGACAAGGTGGGTGGGTTGGGGGCGAGAGGAACAAGGTGGGTGGGGTGGGCGAGAGGGACAAGGTGGGTGGGGGGGGCGAGAGGACAGGTGGGTGGGGGGGGAGAGGACAGGCGTGGGTGGGGGGGGGAGAGGGGACAGGGTGGGTGGGGGGGGGGATGAGGACAGGGGTGGGTGGGGGGGGAGAGGACAGGGTGGGTGGGGGGGGGGAGAGGACAGGGTGGGTGGGGGGGGGAGGGGCGGAGGACAGGGTTGGGTGGGGGGGGGAGAGGACAGTGTGGGTGGGGGGGGGAGGGGGGAGAGGGACAGGGTGGGTGGGGGGGGAGAGACAAGGTAGGTGGGGGGGGGAGGGGGATGAGGAAAGGTGGGTGGGGGGGGAGAGTTACAAGGTGGGTGGGGGGATGAGGACAAGTGTGGGTGGGGGGGGGGGGCAGAGGGACAAGGTGGGTGGGGGGGGGAAAGAGGACAAGGTGGGTGGTGGGTGGAGAGGACAAGGTGGGTGGGGGGGTGAGGACAAGGTGGGTGGGGGTGAGTGGGACAGGTGGTGTGGGGGGAGGAGGACAGGTGGGGGGAGGTAGAGGACAAGGAGGGGGGGGTAGAGGACAAGGTTGGGGGGGGAGAGGACAATGGAGGGGGGGAGGGACAGGTGGGGGGGGAGAGGGACAAGGTGGGGGGAGAGGACAAGGAGGGGGGGGGAGGGAACTAGGTGGGGGGCGGGATGAGGGCACAGGTGAGGGGGGGGGGACAAAGGTGGGGGGGGAGAGGTCAGGTTGGGTGGGGGGGGGGGTTGAGGACAAAGGTGGGTGGGGGGGGATGAGGACAGGTGGGTGGGGGGGGAGAGGACAAGGTGGGTGGGGGGGAGAGTATGACAAGGTGGGTGGGTGGGGGACGGGACAGGTGGGTGGGGGAGAGGGACAAGGTGGGTGGGGGGGGAGAGGACAAGGTGGGTGGGGGGGGAGAGGACAAGGTGGGTGGGGGGGATGGGACAAGGTGGGGGGGAGAGAACAAAAGTGAGGGTGGTGTGGAAGAGGAACAGGGTAGGGGGGGGAGAGAGGACATGGGGGGGGAGAGAGGACACGGTTGGGGGGAAGACGCAGAGGACAATCTTCCAGCTACAAAGACAGATGTGTACTAGCAATTCGTTCTTTCCCCACACATGAAAGCATGGACTCAATTACCCCCTATTCGTTACCCCAAAGATGCAATTCAATTTAAGGTAGCTCTTTCTTCCCCAAAAACCCTTTCTGGCTTAAGTTTCTACCCCCCTCCGTTTAAATTCCATTTTGGAATATTTAGGAGCCCAAGACCCATGGTTGGAGAGGGAGGGGGCGGGGGCGGGGGGTGAGGGGGGGGCGGGGAGGGGGGGTGGGTGTGGAGATGACAAGGTGATGGGGGGGGATGGGAAGAGGAAATGGTGGTGGGGGGAGCAGGACATGGTGGGGTGGAAAGATGAAAGTTGAGGGGGAGAAGAGAAGAGGACGGGTGGGGGGAAAGAGGACATTGTGTGGGGGGTGGAAGAGGGCAAAGTGGGTGGGGGGGAGAGCACAAGGGGGGTGGGAGTGGAGAGGTCAAGGTGGGAGGGTTGGAGAGGTCAAGATGGTCGTGGAGTATGATGAAAGCTGAGGGTGCGGGAGGGTAGGTCAATGTAGGAAGAGGACAGGATGTGGGGGAAAGGAGGACAAGTTGGGTGATGGACAGACAAGAGGGGGGGAGAAGAAAGTCTGGTTGTGGGGGGGAGGAGAGGACAGGTGGGGTGGCGGGGGGCAAGGACAAAGGTGGGGGGAAGAGGCCAAGGTGGGGGAGGGGGGATGGGAAAGACAAAGGTGGGGGGGGGGGAGAGGACAAGGTGGGGGGGAAAACGGTGTGTATGATGAAAGCTTGAGGGTGGGTGGGGTAGGTCAATGTCCGGAAGAGGCTGGGGGGAGGAGGACAGGTTGGGTGGGGGGGGGAGAGGGACAAGGTGGGGTGGGGTGCGGAGAGGACAAGGTCGGGTGGGGGGGAGAGGCAAGGTGGGTGGGGGGGAGAGGACCAAGGTGGGGTGGGGGGGAGCGGACAAGGTGGGTGGGGGGGTGAGGACAAGGTGGCGGTGGGGGGGCGAGGCGGGTGGGGGGGGAACGGGACAGGTGGGAGGGGGGGGAGAGGCCAAGTGGGTGGGGGGGAGAGGCAAGGTGGTGTGGGGGGGCGAGGACAAGGTGGTGGGGGGAGAGGACAATGTGGGTGGGGGGCGAGTGGAAGAGGACAAGGTGGGGGGGGAGAGAGGACCACGGTGGGGGGGGGACGAGGACAAGGTGGGGGGGGAGAGGAAAGGTGTGTGGGGGGGGGGAGGGGACAAAGGTGGGTGTGGGGGGGAGAGAGGAGAGAAGAGGGAAGAAAGAAGAATAAGAGAGAGGAAGAGAGGAGAGAAGAGGGGGAAAAGTACAGAGGAGGACAGGTGGGAGGGGGGGGGAGAGGAAAGGAGGGGTGGTGGGGAGAGGGAACAAGGAGGGTGGGGGGGAGAGGACAAGGTGGGTGGGAGGGAAGAAGACACGAGTGGGGTGAGGGTCAAACAGTGTGGGGGGGGATGGGGGAGTATGAATGAAAGCGGAGGGTGTTAGGGTCGCGTCAATGTCAGGGAGAGGACGGGGGGGAGGCCAAGGTGGGGGGGAAGGAGGGACAGGTGGGGGGGGTGGCGAGGTCAACGTGGGGGGTGTGATGGGGAGGACAAGTTGGGGGGGAGAAGGGGAGAGGGAGAAGTGGGGGGGGGATAAGGGGACAGTTGTGGGGAGGGGAAGAAAGGGACTCGGTGGGGTGGCGGTTCCACACGTGGGGGGGGGGTGGGGCAGTGTGATGAAAGCTGAGGTTGGAGGGTAGGTCAATAGTCAGGGGAAAGGTTATGGTGGGGGTGGGACGAGGTCAAGGTGGGGGGGATAGCGGACAAGGTGGGGGGGTGGGAGGTCAAAAGTGGGGGTGATGGGGGAGACATGTTGGGGGGCGAAGAAGGACAAGGTGGGTGGGGAGGGAAAGGACAAGTGGGGGTGGTTGGTCCAAAGTGGGAGGGGGGGCGGATGGTGAGTATGATTGAAAGCTGAGGGTGGGAGGGGTAGGTCACTTGTCAGGAAGAGGACGGGGGGGGGGGGGAGGGAGAGAGAGGACAGGTGGGGGGGTGTGAGAGGTCAAAGTGGGGGGCGGAAATGGTGAGTATGAAAATCAAGTTGAGGGTGGAGGGTTATGTCAACAGGCAGGAAAGGGGTTGGGGGGAGGGAGAGGCCACGTTGGGGGGAAGAGGACATGGTGGGGTGGCGGGTCAAAGTGGGGGTTATGGGAGGACAAGTTGGGGGGGATGAGGACAAGTGGTGGGGGGGGAAAGAGGACACGGTGGGGGGGGGAAGAGGACACGGTGGGGGGGTGGAAAAGGTCAAAGTGGGAGGGGGGGGAAAAGGTGAGTTGAATGAACGCTGCGGGTGGGAGGGTATGTTAATTAGGAAGAGGACGGGGGGGGGAGGACATGGTGGGGGGAGGGGTGGTGGCGAGGTCAAACGTGGAGGGTTGATGGAGTAGGAAAGTGGGGGGGAGGTCAAAGTGGCGTGTGGGGGGAGCGGAACAAGGTGGGGGAGAGGTCAAAGGCGTGTGGGGGGAGAGGACAAGGTGTGGGGACGAGTTCAAAGTGCGTGGGGGGAAAGCATTGAGGTCAAAGTGCGTGTGGGGGGAGAGGTCACGGTGGGGTTGGAAGGGGTGGAGAGGAGGGGGGAGAGGATCAAAGTGGGGGGGCGGGCGTGGGGTGGCAGAGCCCGTCCCATCAAGGCACTGGATGAGGCGCGGGCACACATTGCCGGCCGAAGGAACACGCCGCAGCTCCGTGCCCGATGTGACGCCCCATCCCCAGACCCAGTGGGCCCGGCCCGGCCGGCAGGCGGCCGGCCGCCCCTCACCGCCCGCTCTCACACTCCTCACCGCTGCCTCACCGCCCCTCTCTGCAAGGACGACGCTTTGCACTTGCGTGTGAGGTCACCGTCATGCGTAATCACGTGCAGTGCGTACCCGTGAAGCCTGCTGGGAGTTGTAGTCCCATTCAGGACATGTCAGTGTCAGGAGTCAGGATAGACACAACTTGCTGAAATAACTCAACGGGCCAGGCAGCATCTCAGGATAGAAGGAATGGGTGACCAGAAACATCATCCATCCCTTCTATCCAGAGATTTTTTTTTTTTTTAATATTTCAAAATATACTTTATTCAAATGATAACTATATACAATACATTAACCTTGCGGAAAATCCATCCGACATTTTCGGGGGCTGTACAAATTGATGAATACAGTTTAGACATTTCTTTTCCCCAAATTTCCACAAATCAGTCCCCCACTCGTGCCACTCATGTGGCACAATGGCGTGGGATACCTTCCCTTATTTTGAGGGGCGTCTCCACCATACCGTGCCCCCCATGTCCAGCGGCGGAAGGGCCTTAGACTGCGTTGCTGCCTGCCCCGCTGAGTTATTCCAGCATGTTGTGTCTATCCTTGGTGTAAACTAGCATCTGTTGCTCTGTTCCCTGGCCCTACGCAATGTCAGGAATTCCAGCATGTTAGTGTCTATTCTTTGGTTCCAGTAAACAATTCGCATCTCTGTAGCTCTTTCAGCTACACACCAAATTGTAGGAGTGTTTAGGATTGTCATATGTCCCAACGGGTGCCGGAACCAATAAAATTCGGGTCAGGACCCTTCTTCAGCAGCACAACAGAATATGTAAGAGAGAGTCAAGATTCCCACACGGATCATTTCATTTACGGGAGTCGCTGTCTCAACAGAAACTCAAACCACCCTGGCCACACACTCATTTCATCCCTGCCATCGGGAAGAAAGTACAGGAGCCTGAAAACTGTAGCGTCCAGGTTTAGGAACATTTTTTTCCCTACAGCTCTCAGGCTAGGAAGGATAGGAATACTTTATTGTCACATGTGACTAGGCACAGTGCGATTCTTTGTGCATAACGAAATGTATACAGTTATGTATATATTAAATAGTACAACCTCCAATAAGCTCTGAACTAAGACTTGGGGAAATTGGTTTTGTCCTTATGCACTATTATTGTTTGTTTGTTTTGTTATGTGCACGTGTCATAAGGTCATAATGTTATAAGTGATAGGAGTAGAATTAGGCCATTCGGCCCATCAGCTCTAGTGTATATATATATATTAATATAAAACAGGTTCTGTCCGAGGGTACATATATACATATATATACATATATACAGACACTCATATATATATATATATGTGTGAGTGTGTGTAATATGTATGCATATGTCACTGAGCTATTTTTTCTCGTTTATTATAGTGTTTGCAAGATAGAGAGATAAGACTGAAAGATAGAGAGATAAGACTTTGCCTTCCATCACACTGAGAGGGAGATTCGCTGTGATGGATGTTTGTGTAAATTGTATTGTGTCTTGGTTCTTTTTTATTGTTTGTATGACTGCATAAACCAAATTTCGTTTGGACTTCAATGAGGTTCAAATGACATTGTTTAGAGTTTTGTAAATAGAACTGCAGATGCTGGAGATCGACACAAAAAGCTGGAGAAACTCTGCGGGTGGCAGCTTTAAGGAGCGAAGGAGATAGGCGAGTTTGGGTGATTCTTCAGACTGGTCGGTCAGGGATCAGGGGTAATAGAGGTAGATGTCTGAGTGGTTGTGGTTCTTGTGTTTACTGTTCTATTGTTCTTTTTACAAATCTTGTTCTTGGGGTATCTAAACCTAAATTGTATTAGTTGTTTAAGTTATGACATCAGATGGAAGCAGCATACCAAATCTCGTTGCACTTATGTGTAATGACAATAAAATAAAATATTATTATTTTATTATTATTATTTATTATTTTATATTACTGTGTCTTGACTATGGGAGGACATGGGGATGGGGAACTGGACTTTGTGCCTTCCATTTTGTCTTGATTTCGGAAATGCTTTTCTCCTTCCAATGTTGCAAATCCGTGCAAAAATAATCCCAAATTATATTTTTGGGATTATGTTTTTGGGTTTGATGTTTTTGTGCTCATTGTTAATTCTTTAGTGCTGTGTCTATCTTTATCTGTGTGCTTCAATGGCAAGTCAAATTTCACTACACTAATTGGTGTGTATGCGACAACAAATGTCCTTTGTCCTTTGCATGGCTTGTTGTGCTGGGAGGTGACGATCGACGTCATCGCGCCGAGGCCCCCGCCACGCCCCCCCCTCCCCCATCGCCACGCCCCTCCCCAGCGCCACGCCCCTCCCCCATCGCCACGCCCCTATCCCCATTCGCCACGCACCCTCCCCTCATCGCCGCGCCCACCCCCATCGCCACGCCCTCCCCCCATCGCCACGCCCTCCCCCATCGGCGCGTCCTCCCCTCCCTTTATTGTGACGTCACAGTGGGCGGAGGGCGGGGCTTGTTGTGGGGGGGATGGAGAGTTAGTTCGCGCGTGCGCGCTGCCCGGACCCGTCGGGCGTCAGGAAGTCAGCGCGAGCCGGTGGGGGAGGGGGGGGCGGGTCCGGGGGCGGGAGTGGGGCCGGGTAGAGAGAGAGAGAGAGAGTTGTCCGCTAACTTCGACGCCAAGAACGACAAGAACAAAAACATGACAGAGTTCGACGCCAACCCGTTCGCGGACCCGGTGGAAATAAATCCCTTTCAGGTAAAGAAAGCCGCCGCGCTTTCGTGTGTGTTTGTTTGTTCGTCCGACGATGGGAAAACGAAGGTTTGTTCGCCTGGGCCTCAGTCGTTGAGGCGGATTCCCCAGCGAAACCCAACTTGCTGGCTGGTGATTGACGGGGCGCTCGGCCAATGGAGACGCCGTCCCGGGTCGACCCGGCCTCCAAAAGGGGGCGGGACGTGGCCAGGCGGTTGATCAAGTTAGGTTGGCGCGGCACAGCCTTTGCCTGTCGGACAAAACTTTAGTGGGAAAGTTATTTTGGCGTCTTGTAGTCTTCATTGACAGATTCAGGCTTTAGTTTCTCCCCCCCCCCCCCCTCCACCAAGACATTAAATTAGAGTGTGAACTGGCAAGGGTTTAAATTGGGTAGGAAGGAATGCTCAGCCATGATCATATTGAATGGCGGTGCAGGCTCAAAGGGCCGAATGGCCTACTCCTGCACCTATTTTCTATGTTTCTATGTAACTACAGACGTGTAGGAAAGAACTGCAGATGCTGGCTTTTAAATTTTCAGTGGAGCAGACCCATTCCTTCTCTCTACAGATGCTGTCTGTCCCGCTGAGTTATTCAAGGAACTGGTTTAAGCCGAAGATTGTCACAAAATGCTCACTTGCAGTCTTAAGAAGGGTCTCGATCCGAAACGTCACCCATTCGAGATGCTGCCTGGCTGACCCGCTGATTCCTCCAGCATTTTGTATCTATCAAGGGTTTAAAGTGAAGCAGGAAACAGGTGCAGCACACTCCTTAAGAAAGGCCAATCCCAGAGTTTTAGTAACGTCCACACCCATTCCATCATGTCGTAATTTTTTTTTAATAAACTAGAGTTGCTCTTTAAAATGAGGAATCATTTGGGATTATTTTTGCATGGATTTGCAACATAGGAAGGAGCATTCGGAAATCAAGACAAAAGGCACAGGTATATCTGGAGAGAATCACAAAGTGTTGGAGTAACTCAGCAGGTCAGGCGGTATCTCTGGAGAAAATGGAAGGATGATTTTATGGGTTGGCTCTTTAAAATGAGGAATCATTTGGGATTATTTTTGCATGGATTTGCAACATAGGAAGGAGCATTTGGAAATCAAGACAAAAGGCACAGGTATTATATCTGGAGAGAATCACAAAGTGTTGGAGTAACTCAGCAGGTCAGGCGGTATCTCTGGAGAAAATAGAAGGATGATTTTATGGGTTGGGATCTTTCTTCAGACTGAGAGTTTTTGTTACAGGCACTATATCTGGAGATGCAGTTAGAATCCCTTTGTCATCATTATTCCGCAGAACCCTAGCTTTTGTGATGAAACTGCATTGAACTGAAGCGTCGACTGTTTTGATTTCCAAAACGGCTGTATAACTCGCTGAGTCTATGTTCATCAAATTTTCAGCATCTTAAGTTTATTTATCTGCTTTTTGGTTGCCTGCATTTGGTGCCACATGGGCTGTCTTCCAGCCAACATGTCATTACGTTACTTGTCCTACTTCTTACCCTGCTTACCTTTTGCCAATCACTTTTGCCACTATGACCATCGAGTAGTTAATTCCACCTCCTCACTGTATGCTATGCAAATACATTTCTCTTAACTTTTGATTTGTTTATCTATGTTTACCTAATCAAATGTTTTCATTGTTTCAACTTATTACACATCTATTTCCTATCTCCTTTTCCAGAGAAGACTGGGATTATTTATTATTTCCTGATTATTCACCTTGTATTTTTCTTCCATCTTCAATGCATTTTACGATCATAGCTGTTTGTGGGACTATGTGTGGTCTATTTTATCTCATCAGTTCCTTGACGTAGAAATGTTGCTGCATCCTTATTTACAAATCAACTTAAATTGCCCAATTCTACTTTTTAATTCAGCTTTTTTGTGAACTACCCCTAATTAATTATGGTATTTATCTATACCATTATATGTGGACCTGTATTTCTGCCTCCAAATAGCATAAAGATCTTAAAACTAGTTTCATTGTTGGATCTGGTGGTTTTGAAGAAAGTAAGACATCAAAGTTTTGTGAATTTAGTTACAAATGTATCATCAGCAGGTCAGATATCTCTGAAGAAAAGGAATAGGTGATGGTTTGGTCGAGACCCTTCTTCAGACTGAGAGTCAGGGGAAGGGGAAACGAGAGAAATAGATGGTGAAATTGAGATATAGGCGTTGGATTAAATTTGACATTAAACCACAAAGATCAATTGAGAATGAAGGAATAAAGAAAATGCTCAAGGAGAAAATTCCTGAGGAAATTCTCAAGGAATCTGAAACTACAACACCATCGTTAAATGGCAATTCAAGAATTGGAGTAACATGAGGCTGTAAAGTAGAGCAAGAAAACTGGGATCGTTGTTTTATAATTAATGCATTACTCAACATTGAACCACCTAGGTTAACAAACCTGGGTGGTGGTGGTGATCTGAAGAAGAGTCTCGACCCGAAACGTCGCCTATTTCCTTTGCTGCCTCACCCGCTGAGTTTCTCCAGCATTTCTGTCTACCTTGGGTGGTGGTGAGTGTGACTTGGTACCGAATAGGATGCTGGCAGGAAATTCTGGGTAAATCGAAATTTACTGTGATCTGAAGGAAGATAAAAATCATGAAATTCATAAAGGGAGTCCTGGTTTGAACTCAAAACTCTTATGTTAATGGTGATTAAAGCAAGAGTCGAGAGTGCTTAATTGACATATGTACTGACAATGGAACAATAAAATTCTTACTTGGCCCATTAACACAATAACACACAAATACATATGCAATCATCAGTAATACAATACCAAGCCCCATAATAGTGCAAAATCAAACTCCATAGTGCAATCAGACCGAAGTCCATAGTAGATTTTAGTTAGTTTTGTGCCATGTTCAAGAGCCTGATTGGTGCTGGGAAGAAGCTGTTCTTGAACATGAATGTAATGGTTCTCGGGCTTCTGTACAACCGCCTTCATGTTAGAGAGATGGGAGGATGGTGTGAGTCTTTTGATGATACTAGCTGCCTATTTGAGGCAGTGCCACCTTCAGTGGTGGGGAAGTCAGTACCTGTAATAGATTGGACAATGTTTACCATTTTCTGCAGCCCCCTGAGTGTTTGCATTACCCTACCAGGCCATGATGCAACCAGCCAGTAAGCAGAGTGGGATTATAGAATTAACTGTTAAGTCTTCTTATTGAGTCCACATCACAAGATTAGAAATTGTTCAGCTAGAGCTGAACACACTTCTCGGCATCTGCATACAGTTGCGTCTTGTGCTTCTTGTGCGTGGTGGTGGAAAGAGGGCCACGACGTGAATGCTCTTTCCTTGACCCCAACTGTTAAGTAATAGCAGAAGAAGTAGGGCAGCAAAGGAGGAACATGGTCAGGTGAACAATTAATAAAAGCTCATTGCATCTGGAGTAGATCTATGTTCTTCGATTGGATACCCGAGTGATATTATTGTCTGGGATTCTTTTTCCATTATTTCACTTCTCAGAATTTAGCAGGTAGGCTGCAAAAATGCTTTTCGTTTGGATTTAGTTGCACATTTTCCAAAGTTTAGGTGCTTTCAGAGAGGCTAAACTTTTGCATTTAAAAGCATGCACATGTATTTGGCACATTGGATTGAAATTCTAGCAATGTACGTACAGTGTATTCAATTACACACTTTGAATATTTACTTAACGGCTGTAAAGTTTTCTCTCTTAAGATGGACTAAGGAGAAGATTTAAATTTCAGTTTCATCAAGCAGAAGAGTAATATATTGCCTTCCCTCTGTTGTATGTAAATCCTGTTGAACAGAACAATGAGGTCCACCTTCGCAAGAAGGATTGCAGCAGTTCATGAAGGTGGCTTATCAGTACCACCATTGGCTTAGCAATTAGGGATGGTCAATAAACGGTACATTTTCCCATGATACCCACATCCCAAAAAACAAATAAACTATTTCAAATGCATTTAAAGGGCGTTTCCTTACTAATTGAAAAGGTGACAGTTAATGCTCTAATTCTGTATCATTATTTATAAAGTTGCAGACCTATCAAAGTACAACTACACAAAATAATCTAGTTAACTCCCAAGAAAGAACAATATGAAATTTATTTTTGTTGCGATGCTATAAAAATATTCACTATAAAAATATTACACTTAATTTTACCTTATTTCCTCTGTAATTTCCAACATACTGGTGAAATATAACAATTCTGTGCAGGTTTAAGCATCCCAGTAAAAATAAATCACGGCTTTATGCAAACTATTAAGGTTGTGTACTGTCTACCAATGCAATCTTTGCACGTGGACATACATGTGAATTTGTGTCTGGCAAATTCAATATCTTGTATTCTGGTTGGGTAGTTTATAGCCCAAAGGTATGAACATTGAAATGTTGAATTTCTGGTAACCCATGTTCTTCTCTCACTCTCCATCCAATCCACCTCTTGACCCCTCACATTCGTCTCCCTCCCCCTTTTAGCTCATCCACCCGATCTCCTCCCCAACTGTCGGTTCCTTATTTATTTATTTTTATTTAATTTAAACAAAACAAGACAAAAAAAGAGAAGGAAACAAACAAAAACAAAAAAAACATCAAAGAAAAAAATTAAAAGTAACATAAGAGCCGCCAGACCTAACAGTTTGGTGCAATCCATATGGTGCTACACAGTCAGGTATTGCAAGAGCACAAGTAAAAAGCACAGGATTACATCACTGCAAATAATATGAGATGAAATTATTGGTCGGTTCCAACTGTTGGTTCCTAATGCCGTTCACCTCCCTCTAATAGTGCCCATCGTCACCTTTCTTATCTGATTTCAGAACCTGTTGCCTTATGCTGCTGTTTGTCACCCTCTGGCATTTGTCAGCCCTACCAGGCTCTGTCTGCCCTTTAGATAGACACAAAATGCTGGAGTAACTCAACGGGACATGCAGCATCTCTGGATAGAAGGATAGAAGACCCTTCTTCAGAATGAGTGTCAGGGACAGAGAGACACCTTGATAAGGAAGGCTCCATCTCCATCTGCATTTCCATCGGCCCTTTCCTTTGTCAGCTTCTGTCACCCTCCCCAACCTGACTCCACCTGCCAATCTGACCACCCTAACCCCTGTCTCAACCTTACCTGTCCTGTTTTACTCCTCTTCACTCTGTAGCAATGCCAATTTTTCGGGTCAACTCTACATATCTTCCCACCACAGATGTTGCTCGATCTACTGAGTTTCTTCTTCAGTTTGGTTTTGCTCTAGATTCCATAATCTGCAATCCCGTACGTGTGCCCATGAATATTATCATATTGTTGTATTTACACCATGATGTTTCTGTCTATTCGTCACATGAACCTTGGCAACGATATTTAGTGACTTATTTCATTCTGAGTGCCACAGCCAAGTCCAATTCCATTCTTGGTTGATGTTTTTAAAGAAACCTCAGCACTGAACAATGATTAACAAAGCTCGTGTGTAAGAAAGAACTGCAAATGCTGGTTTAAATCGAAGTTAGATGCTGCCTGTCTCACTGAATTGCTCACTGGAGCAATTCAGTGAGACAGGCAGCATCTCTGGAGAGAAGGAACAGGTGACGTTTTGGGTCGAGACCCTTCTTCAGACAAAACTCGTTTTGCTCTCTTCACCTCCCCTATCTGCCCTCAGTCCCATTGAGATATGCCCAATTGCAGCCACCATATAGTAATTCAGAGCAGACTAAGTATAGAACCCTATCATGCTTTATCTGTGTGCCTAGGAGGGAACTGCAGATGCTGGTATACACCGAAGATAGACACCAAATGCTGGTGTAACTCAGCGGGACAGGCAGAATTTCTGGATATAAGGTGTCTATCCAGAGATGCTGCCTGTCCTGCTGTTACTCCAACATTTTGTGTCTATCCACACATCAGTTGATACATTAAGCTACTAAACCATAACTTCAAATAAATCGACAAACCAATTAAATCCCTCTGTCATAACCTCTCTCCTGGGGCACATTCTGTTTAATATTTTATACATAATATTTTGTTAAGGAGTTTATATTTTACTTCAAAGGAGGTATTAAATGTGAACCTGTGCAAAACCATTTATTAATTGGTATCTTTCAAATGTAACATTTACTGTAGAAGAATTAAGTATTGCATTTTCATCAGAAGGATTATAGGACATAATTTGAAAAGGGTGGAGATGGAGAGATATTTTAATATTATTAACTATACAGCAGGGAAAGTTGAGAAAGTGGTTTAAAAAAATGGACAATATCCTCGATCAGACTGAAGAAGGGTCTCGACCCGAAACGTCGCCTATCTCCTTCGCTCCTTAGATGCTGCTGCACCCGCTCCAGTTTCTCCAGCTTTTTATGTACCCTCGATTCTCCAGCATCTGCAGTTCCTTCTTTAAAACTCAGCCTAAAACTAGATGTGCCGTTCTGGAAAAAATAAAGAATTTGAATGTCATCTACTCGAATGGAAGCTACAGTGATTCCGCAGTGAGTGCTGCTGCCTTATAATTCCAACAACCTGGATTTGATTCTGACCTGTTGGTGCGGAGTTTGCATGCATTCCCAGTTACTGCATTTGTTTCCTCGGATGCTTCAGTTTTCGGATGCTGTTACTGAATTGTCAGGGTTACAACATAATATCATTTTAAAGTTTCTTATGTTACTGTTTATTATTTCAGGTTGTTAATAATTGATACAAGCCAATTTTCATAAAAAGATTTATATTTATCTATCTGTTAATAAATTAATGAACCTTGAGTAAGATGTTTGTTGCATGGGAACCACGGGTTATCTATATTTTAGGAATATAAACCTTGTATTATTCCTTTAATTTATATTCTAAGAAATTTAATTTTAACAAATTTATACCATAAAATTTTAGAAAAATAATATTGTAATGGATCTCCTTGGAGGAATATACCAAAATTAGGCAAATTATATTTATTATCCATGTTTCTATGGCATTTAATTTTTAATTTATCACATTGTTAATTTTTTTAACCTCCTCGTGAAGAAAAAGGAAGAAATGTAAGTTAACAATAGCTGAGAGCTTCATTAAAGGGCCTGTCCTTCTTACGCAACCTTTTCCGCGACTGCCGACACCAGTCATAGGTCGCCGAAAATTTTTAACATGTTGAAAATTCAGTGGCGACCAGAAAGACTCTACGGCTCTTTGGGTGACAAGGAGACCTCTCACGGCCATACAGGCGACCCCTTGGTGACCTCTCACGACTATACAGGCGACCCCCTGGTGACATGCCCCCTGGTGACACCCGCGACATGTCGCCTATATGGTCGTGAGAACTCTCCTAGTCACCCAAAGAGTTGTAGCGTCTTTCTGGTCGCCGCTGAATTTTCAAAATGTTGAACATTTTCAGCGACTTATGGTGGGTGCCGGCAGTCACCGAAAAGGTTGCGTAAGTGGGACAGGCCCTTAACCTTGAAGGCTTTTGTTATCTTATTTTGGCAAAAGAGATTTATCTGGTAATGAGGAGGAAGTTCATTTAACAAGGAGTCACTGAGCAAAACTAAACTGATTTTTTTTTTTCCATTGCAAGGCGCAAAGACACATAGTTTGACCAATCTTGTCTAAGTTTAAATTAATTTAAGTATTGGAGTGAAAGCTGGCTTGTGCATCTTTTCATCAAATGTAATTAGGTTGATGCTTAAAATGATCAACAATTGGAATTGAGTTGTAATCTTGGATGCCACTGGATTTTTTTAAGCACTTCGACCTGGCACTGGAATTTTCCAGTAGTGGTTACACTAAACATTTGATTTTACACTGATTTCTTTTGCCAGTAGCAACTGGTACTGGATTTTGTGACTTGCAAGCAGCTTGTCAATTAGGTTATAATAACTGTTGGTGTTTTGAAATACACAGCCGATTGATGTGGGAAGATGCAGCTAAAATTGGATCTGTTTTATCAGTAGGGAAGGGTTACTGCTCAAACATTCCAATGCTATGTCTGCACGTTAGAATCAAACTGGTGGCACATTGCACCACCCTACATTCATTGCTGCTATGCCAAAGTTGGAGTGTGGCCTTTCAGGAAATGCATAACATTTCATAGAAAATAGGTGCAGGAGTAGGCCATTTGGCCCTTCGAGCCAGCACCACCATTCAATATGATCATAGCTGATCATCTAAAATAATTACCCCGTTTCTGCTTTTTCCTCATATCTCTTGATTCCTTTAGCCCGAAGAGCTACATCTAGCTCTCTTTTGAAAACATCCTGTGAATTGGCCACCACTGCCTTCCTTCTGTGGCAGAGAATTCCACAGATTCACAACTCTCTGGGTGAAACAATTTTTCCTCATCTCAGTCCTAAATTGCCTACCCCTTATTCGTAATCTGTGACCCCTGGTTGTAGACATCCCCAACATTGGGAACATTTTTCCTGCATCTAGCCTGTCCAATCCTTTAAGAATTTTATGTTTCTATAAGATCCCCTTTCATTCTTCTAAATTCCAATGAACACAGGCCCAGTGGACCCATTCTTTCAATTTCAATACCTAAATTCTGTTTTATGGTGTTTTTAATGCAGCGAATACGCTTATGAGCAGCATTATCATTTATGCCAAGTTACATTAGTGGAGTGACCAAAACTTGGCTAAAGACACAAAGCATAAGCAAAAAGGAGTAGACCATTCAATTCCTTACACCTGCTTTGCCACTGAAGGATATCATAGGATGATATTTTAACTCATTGCAACTTTTCCAAGCTTGATCCACTGAAGGATATCATAGGATGATATTTTAACTCATTGCAACTTATCCAAGCTTGATCACTTATTTTGAGGTAAGTGATCACTTATTTTGATCACTTATCTTAGTTCTAAAGGTCCATCCAGGGAAACATCATCCCTGCATCTACCATGTCAAAACTGGAAGAATTTGTCCCCTCGACATGACTGGGAATAAGAGAAAAATAAGTTAGCTCTAACTTGCAGAGAAGGTGGGGGAGGGATGTCCTCACCCAGTGACGGCTTATGCATGTCCCACTGTGCAACTGCTTCACAACTTCTACTGTCATTTTGTACGATCAAGCAGGGGTTAAGAGACTCGGTCCCCTTATCCAAATCGAAATAGACTTGGAATTAATGGAGCTGCTTGAAGATGATGTAGGGAGTTACAGAACACGCCTTCCTTACAGCTGATGATATGGTTACCAATGTGGAGTGATTGACCTTCTGGATGCACAACGATTGTGAAAACTGGTACCTCTTGAATGGAGTCGGACTGGAGGAGATTGCGATGGCAACCATGGAGTGTTTTGAAAACTGGGATGCAAATTTTGGAATGACTACTTAAGATAGACACAAATAGCTGGAGTAACTCAGCGGGAGAGGCAGCATCTCTGGAGAGAAGGAATGGGTGACATTTTGGGTCGCGACCCTTCAGACTGGTTAGGTATAAGGGAAACGAGAGATATAGATGATGTAGAGAGACTGCTTAATATCAGCTAAATAACTCCGATTACTCCTTGAGCCGACAATGCTAATGTGAAATGAAATGTTTAAGAATTTAAATTGAGAATGTTTCAGTCTTTTTATGCTGGAATTCTTCACAGTCAAGGCCGAATTGATAATGGTGGTGTATAGTTAAATTGCATGAGGCAGAGGATAGACATTCAATCATATGTAACTCAAATTCAATTACGCTGATCTTGTTTATTCTGGATTTTGCAAATAGATGTGCATGTATTCCTCGTGAATACTCTCTGCAGTGTTATACTAAGAATAAAATGTAATTTATTAACTCTTCTCTTCAGGGTGATGACCACCTGTAACTTATTATTTTAATGCAGCAACCATGCATCTCTGTTGCCATTCAGATTTAGTGATGCCAGAGGATATGTGTCCACGCACACTATATATAAACTATTCTTGCAGTTATGGTGGTACGGACAATGTGACCCCTGATCTGAAGGAAAGCTTCTGGCTCCTAAATTGTCAATCTTTGCCTTCACTATGAGAATTGGTTCAAGTAAGCTTGGTTGTTTCCTCCTTCTATTAACAAACTACCAATATTGAAGCTGGCACTTTAAAAAATAAAGTAGCTTGTCTAAGAGGCCAGAAGGGATCCAGCAAATGAGGATATGTTTAATCACTGAGAGAATCTTTCATAAATTGCTGGGATAAAGATATGGACTAAAATATGCAGCTTGGCATTCTACTTTGTATAATTATTTCCTATTATTATTGTTCTGTGGAATAGGCCCTACAATTTTGCTTTATAAACAATAGAGAGGAGGAAGAGATTGCCAAATAAATGACTGAAACAATATAATGAGCACTTAAACAAAACTCATCTGAGCGATCTATCCAGATCAGTTTTGTTTTATAGTTTATTGCTATCTGTGAATGAATCTAGATTTTATTCTGTGTTTTGGGGAAGTAAGAAAATTAAACCTTGTTTTAATTGGCGGTGTTTATCCAAAAGTATTTAAACTCACAACCTCTTTTTGCCTTCTCAGGATCCTTCGGTAACTCAGCTGACTAATGCCAACCAGCAAGGTATTGATGATTTTAATCCATTCACCGAGAACAGCAGGCTGGTAAGTTTCAACATTGTTGATATCTTGTCCTCCTTTTAGTTCCATGGCGCAAACTTTAACAGTGGTCCTTCTTCCTAGCTCAGGAATTGTAGAAAACTTCTTTTGGCAGTTTTCTGCAGATTTGCTAAAGCAAAGTGACTGTTCAGACATGTTCTGTGCACAAATGTTTTTTGCTACAATACTTGAATTCTCAACTTTAGCTGATGAGGGATATCCAGAAATGTTGCAGTGTTCCCCATCGGGTAGATGTATTTTTTAGTAACAATTAATTGCTGGGAAGGAAGCAGGTGGGAGTGGCATTGAACAGGGTTGTTATTTGTCGGTTAAGCTTGCCGCACACCACAAGCTACTGGAAGGCCCTCAGTTAAGCTTGGTATGCAAATT
Organism: Okamejei kenojei; assembly: GCA_035221665.1. Lineage (NCBI taxonomy): Eukaryota > Metazoa > Chordata > Chondrichthyes > Rajiformes > Rajidae > Okamejei > Okamejei kenojei. The sequence goes on along the minus strand of CM069169.1, from coordinate 12,772,129 downwards.
GTCAATCTTTGATTAGGCCATCTTATGAAACTCATGAGAAAGGACCCAAACATGTTGGATCCCACCCACGCCCTCCCTGTGCATGTGTGGAATTTCAATGGGCCTGTTGGCCCTGGAAGTAAGATCACCAGCAAGTAGATTTTTGACAGGTAACCATGCAGCCTCTGTGTCAAAGGTTCTGATGTTAATACCTATTTTATTTATTTTGTCTTCATTTACATTGTTAAAAGTCTGTAACTTTGAAAGTAAGTAAGTTTGCCTTGGTGCTCCGCCCACAAGTAACAAAATGACATACAGTGACAGTTACGAATGACTCAGAAAACACTAAACATTAATAATAATAAACATTAATGCATTAATAAAACATTAATGATAAAAGTGGGTTTATTCATTGTTTCACTTTAAATGTTGGGTGTGTTGTTTTTTCCAGTGTGGTAGTGAAATTGATTTCAAACAGTACAGGACATGCAAACATGGCTAAACTGGATTTTTAAAATACTTTGGGGGAATAATAGGTTCCAGCATTGGCATAAATAACTACCTTCGTTCCTTAGAGAGTGATAATTGGTGTGATTCCCATGCTTCTTTAGATCTGTGTAATTTGTGTACTTTTATCAGTTGGCATAATGCATTCACTTTTTCTCCTACCTGATTTCTCGCTCACAACCTGTTGGGAAATGTTAGCCACTCACCGGGAGTGCAGTCCACACCACCAACCTTGGCTATATACACTTCACTGAGTGTGGGGCTGAAAACATGGCTAAGTTGCATGTAGTTCCAACATAGTTTATTCAGCATGAGAATATTCTCTTCTTGTTCTTCATCCAGGTCACGAAGCCCATTGTTGTACCCTATTAACCTTCTGGTTTAAAATTAGTTAACTTGATCAGGAGATTGCCCCCAACGTGCAAGGCACATGACTTGCACATCTGAAGAAGGGTTTCAACACAAAAAGTTGCCTATTTCCTTCGCTCCATAGATGCTGCCTCATCCACTGAGTTTCTCCAGCATTTTTGTCTCCCTTCGATTTTCCAGCATCTGCAGTTCCTTCTTAAACATGACTTGTTATTTTATGTTAACCTAGTCCAGGGGGTGAGAGACTGCAATCTTCACGTGGTCTACCCTGTTTCGACTAATGCAATCAACCCGGCGTACACAATCAAATAAGATCAAATAGAACAAGTTGTCCTACAATTTTAGGCTGTGCAGGTCATACGCAAGAAGAAGAACCTAATTCAGGATTATATTTGTGATTGTTATTTACTGTATAACATGAGAAGGTTTTGTTAAATACAGTATTTCTCAAAGCTTTTTTTGCTGAAGAGATAGATTTAACCCAATAAGCACTGAACAGAATAAATTGTTTCGTGCTTATGGTATCTATTGCGTTCTTTGTTATATTATTGTTTTTAATTGAATTGTTTTGTGTAGGACATCCAAATAGGCAAAATAAAACTTCATTATTTATAATAAACTAGTTAGAACAATTCTACATATAGAATTCATTCACATGCTGTCTTGGCCTAAATTACATTCACATGCTGTCTTGGCCTAAATTACTGCTCCTTCCCCCTCCTCTCCTCAACAAAGCGACAGTTGTTTGTTCAGCTTGTAGCTCGCCATTGCTGATATAAGGTGGCTACTGTGTCTGCTCATAAACACTGGGTGCACTTTAAAAACAACTTGTGACAACATGGGGGCATGGTATACATGAGTTTTAGTATTACTGTATGTTTTCTACAATCACAACTGACCTTTATTGCTGATTTGATTCCTGATGTGTAGAAAGGGTCTGATGATGTTTAATTCAAAGTTAGCACCTTGGTATGTTCCTAATTTTGTTTTTACTCCTTAGACTCCTGCTGCAACAGATACCAAAGTTCCAAATGCACCGAGGGCTGCACCTTCTCAGCCAGCAATCTTGCAGCCTACAGTGGAACCCAGTCCTCAGGTATGCTAAATAATGGAATGTTATGGAATTCTGTTGTGCAGTTAACAGGCACAATAAATATAAAATCTTAATAGAAGCTGATTTAATTCAGTTAGTGGCATTTACTAACTTAATTCACGTAATTCAAACTGAATTGACAGATTGAACCAACCCATAAGAACAATTTACACCACAGATGAGTGCACATTATTTCACATAGATGGGGATGAATGATCCTGCCTAATCCATAGCATGGGGCCCCCATTAATTACCCTCCTGTGTGACATCAATTAACTTTGACTGAATATTTTCCACAGTCGATTTAAAAAAACCCATGACAGTATTTGAGAGGGAGTGGATCAGAATCCGAGCCAACTGTTTTTCATTGCTGGGGAAGCTGTAGCTCTGTGTGGTGTACTCTCATCTCCTAAGTCTGATTCAAGTTCTGGTTCAAGTTCTATTCTGCAGAATAACCACACACATCTGGACTGCTCGCACAGTATTAAGGGAGTGTTACACTTCCAGAGCATCTTTTAGATGAGACTGAAAGGATGGATTGTCTGCTGTCTCAAGTGGAGCAAAACATCCTGTGACACTATGTCAGGGAAGAGTGAGGGAGATTTACTTGATGTTCAGACCAATATTTATACCTTATTTAACACAGAAGGACAAATGTGTCATGTCATTGTTATTGACAGAATTGTGTGCACTAATTTGCAACCATTCATATTGTTTTATAATAGTAGCAACCCATCAAAAATTGCTTCATTGACGACAGACGTCATGACTGAAAAGGAATGTGAAAAAAAGAGTAGTTTGAATAAATAATGACACTTGGCGGCACGGTGGTGCAGCGGTAGAGTTGCTGCCTTACAGCGCTCGCGGCACCGGAGACCCGGTTCAATTCCCACTATGGGCCCTGTCTACATGGAGTTTGTATGTTCTCTCCGTGACCTGCGCGGGTTTTCGAGATCTTTAATTTCCACCCACACTCCAAAGACGTACAGGTTTGCTTGGTATAAGTGTAAATTGTCCCTGGTGTGTGTAGGATAGTATTAATGTGTGGGGACTGCTGATCGGTGCGGACTCGGTGGGCCAAAGGGCCTGTTTCCGCGCTGTATCTCTAAACTAAAGTAAACTTGGGAATTATTTGCCTGTAAATGAAGGAAAATAAATCTTGGGTGTTTACAATGTGCAACAAAGATTCTAAAAATGCAGCATAAAGGTTGAGGCATCATTGAGAATCGAACTGCAGATGCTGGAAATCTGAAATAAAACCAATCGTGCTGGAAACATTCAGCAAGTCCGGCAGCATCTGTGGATGAAAAACAGTTAACATTTCAGGTTGTAGTGTTATTGTCCCCTGGTTCAAGCTAGCTTGGTCTGTGCGTTCTTACAACTCTTAAAGCATCCCTTTTAATTTGTTGACATCTCATAATTTTGTGTATTAATAAACAACTCCCGTATTACCATTTATTCTTGTGTCGCATTTCTTGATCGTATTCCTGCAGTAGAGGTGTATCATTTCTGAATTCGACTTCATAGACGATTAACCAACACCAAGAATGAGAAAATGGGGAACTATAGTTAACCTTGCTTCATCAGTCGGAAATTACTACAACCTATTATTAGGAAAGTGGTGGCATGTCATTTTGAAAAAAATAATAGGAGTGGTGAGAGTCAACATGGTTTCATGAAAGGGAAATAATGGTTGACAAATTTGTTGGGAGCCTTTGAGGTTGCAGCTAGTATAAACGGATATGATATTTTGGAGTTTCGGCATACTTAATCAGATAATGGAATGGTTACTGCACAGAAGGAAGCCATTCGGCTAATAATATCCATCACAGGTCATAGTACCACACAAAGGCTGCAAGCAAAGTTGAAGTATGTGCGATTGGAGGTAATATACTGGTGAGAGTTTGTGAAATGTTATCAGATATGCCAGTTTTGGTGTGGGGGGGATCTTAAGTCAATAATTAGTTCCTTGGATAGGCACAAAATGTTGGAATAACTGCTTAACAGGCAGCATCTCTGGAGAGAAGGAATGGGTGATGTTTCGGATTGAGGCCCTTCAGACTTGGTCTTTTTTAATGTTGAGGGAGATGTTGACGCAGCACCACTCCCCAGATGTTCTATCTCTCTCCTGTACGCTGGCTCATGCCTACCTGTGATGTGGCCAACAACAGTTGGGTGCTGCTGGGATGGGTGCGGGGCAGCCCTGACTGTTCACAATCTGTAACCCTAAGGATTAAGTTGAATGTAAAAATCACAGGTTTGCTGCAGATGCAGACTGGTATGCTGGTGGCTGGTGTGGGTTGTAATGAGGATGTGGACAGGTAGCGGTAGGCTGAGTGAGTGAGCAAGTATAAAGTGGAATAAAACGGGGAAAAAATTAGGTGATGTAATTTTGGTTGTGAGGATACAATTTTTGAAATTTTATTTAATGAAGAGAGATTATGGCCCAAGTGAGACCATGCCTTGAATATTGTGGAAATCCATCTCCCTAAAGGCAAACGTACTACAGAGAGTGATCTGGACGGGTACATGGATAGGAAAGGTTTAATGGAATATAGGCCAAACTTTGGCAGGCAGAACTAGTGGAGATGGGGTATCTTGGTTGGCATGGGCAAATTGGCCTGTTCTTTTCTGTATGACTAAGAATTGAGGGATTGTATTCATTCAGAATAGTAGTGCCCAGGTGAAAGATTGGTCTTGAGATCATTGAATGTAGAGCAGAAACCAGTTGTAGAATGGCTTACTGCCTCTACTTATGCTGCAAGCTAGTAAAGAATATATTCAAACAAATAATATATTTAGTGATATCTATAATATAGAGCATTGTTGAAGCAGTATATTTGCTAAATAACTATATCTAAAGTTGGTCTTAAATTTTGAAACTTGATCAGAATTATTTTAGATAGTAATTTAAGAAGAATTTCTGTTGTTTTTTAGTTTAGTGCCAATGTTATGTCTTGATAGTAAAACAGGAGTCATTCTCAAAAGTTCCATCTAGCTTCAAATGTATTCAATGATATTGTCAGGGGCTGCTTCCTTTTTTAATCTCCAGTTAAAAGTTTGTTTCAAACTTTTTTTTAGGAAGTTATACAATTTTTGATACAACAGATCTGTTGAACTTTATGAACCCTCTTTTTTAGCTGTAATCGTTTTGAAAATTTGTATAAGATATTGGCAAATTTTCCCAATTAAGATGATTGGAACAGTAGATTTTCCATAGTTCCAATCATTCACTCTAAACAGTTAGTATTTTGCTATTAGGGTTGTTAATATGTTTCCCCAAGAGTGATCATGATTTGTGTCAATGATTGTACATACTAGATGAGGAATGAGAACTTTTGAGATGGGCCCTTTCAGCAGTTGCAGATTATGGAAATAGACTCTCTAGCTTGTATTGCAGATACTACTGTTGCATCAGGCCAGGAAGTTTCTGACTACCTTATCCAATCCATTATCTACTCCAATTAACAATGACAAGTATTCAGAGACCTGCAGGTTATTAGGGGGAATTCCTTTCGAGTGTAAAGACAAGGTGAGAAGGACGATAGAATAAGGTAGGCTTGCTAACTGAGTATTTAAAAAGGCAGATATGTTAAATATACCTTTGGTTATTGATGCACTTTTTCAGTTTTCGTATTTTATCAATTATCTTGCATACTGTTTTGGTTTGAATAAGTACCTATCTTGGTATCAATGTGCTTCAAGCACATATCTCAAACTAAAAATGTAACCCGATTTCTTTATTGCTTCAGTAACTTGTGCTCTTCATGCCCAACTGAATAAGTGACTATTCAAATGGATGGTGGGGAGGCACTAGAAGTTCCCTTTCATCGTGTTTGGCATAACATTCATCATATTGTTTCTCGTCCCCCATCCTTCCTCCATCCCATCACATGCTGATTGTTTATCAACTTGAATTTAATAGCTTTCAATAATCGAAGAAAGGTTTGTGAACTTATTTCTGCCAGAGCCTCTCCTTTCTATCAGCTGTGTGTGTTGACAGTGACAGATATTGCATTGATGGCATAGTGCCTCATGTACCATATGGTTTTATCTAATACAGGTCTTGCATTGTGACGTGTTAAATAAAGGCCCACTGGCATAATGTATTGCCATCCCTAATACACCAGACATAATTGCCGGCAAGTTATTGGCACAGTTCTGTGTCCATCAAAAAAACAAGTTTAAATTGGTATTACTTTATGTCATGCAGGACACTTGCTAGGGGGGGAGCTGAGCTTTCAGCTAATCAGTTTTGGTCTGTAAATTAAAATTTAATTTGGAGTCATAGTGATACAGTGTGGACACAGGACTTTCAGCCTAACTTGCCCACACCGTCCAACATGTCCCAGCTATACTACTCCCACCGAACCGCATTCTGGTCTAATTCACTCCAAAGCTGTCCTATCCATGCAGCAAACCTGTCCTATCCATGTAGTTTCCAAAGTTTAAAAAGATAATGTTTACTCTTCCCACGTAATGCAGTCCTTCACTACCTACAGCATTCGCCTGTTTGATGGGCCATTTTTCTTTAGTAGAGATCCAAGTTTGTTTTATAGAGAATTAGCAGAACCAGTCTTAAGTTGAAATTGTACAGCTCAGAGGTGGATCCAGTTTTCTTCCAACACATTTCCGCATGCCTCTGGCACATGGAAATTGTTTTGGGAATTTGAATGGGTTAGTAAGGGGGCGGAGGGGGGGGGGGATTTATTTCTCTGCGGAGATGTTGGTCATTGTCATTTCTAATATTTTGTTCTTGAATAACACAGGCCAATGTCTCAGCTGCACAATTGGTACTGCTTCGACAGCAGGAAGAGCTCGAGAGAAAAGCTGCTGAACTAGACCGCAAGGAACAAGAACTCAAAAATGAAAGTTATAATGGTAGGAATTGGTTCATCTAACATTCCTATATAGATGATTAAACTTCATAGTTCTCTATAGATTCATCTATGGTCTTTTTCAAATATATTCTAGTCATCTGCTCCTTCTCTCCTTTTCTCCGCTGATTTGATAGGGCTCAAACCTTCACCCGTCTTTCTCTGAGTGTAGTTCTTTTACTAAAGCTTCATCTACACCATTCCTTTCAAAGGCATGCGTACAACCTAACACTTTAGCCATCTATTCTAATTTTGTCATTGCTCGGGTGAAAAGCAGGTCAAGTCTGTTTCTGTTCATATTTTCTGCCATGCTTTAGAGCTTGAATGAGCAACAAACCATCATGAAATATGTATAGTAGAAACAGGCATTTCAGATGTACACACCTTACTGGAAACATTGTGTACCAGGAAGTTAGAATTGAATAATGTATGAAATTGTTCTGGCCCCAGGCTAAATTAACAATTGCAGTTCATCAAACCTTATCAGTTTTAAGTTCAGCGAACTTTAGAGGTCTGTGTCATTTTTAGAAAACCCTTCCTCTTTAACACTTCTGGAAGTTTTTCTTCTAATGTTTCTTTGTTCTTCTGCACAGCAAAAAGAAATAATTGGCCCCCTCTGCCATCGTTCTGCCCCGTCAAGCCATGCTTCTACCAGGACTTTGCAGCAGAGATTCCAGCAGGCTTCCAGAGGACAGTAAAAATGTTGTACTATTTGTGGATGTGTAAGTGTATAGATTTTACTATCTCAAGTAAAAAATATCATAGTGTTTGTGGTTCCCACGGTGCATTCGTTGCTGCCTGGGCCTGTCACTGATGAAGCTCCCAGCTTGCTTCCTTGATCTATCTACAGTGCTCTGGGTGATCCAGTCTCAAGGGCTTGGCAGCAACACAAGCTGGAGAAATTGGAGAACTGTTTGTATTCTCAATAAATCTGAGAAAGATTGAGTTCCTTAATATGTAGGCTGAGGGATGACCTTAGAGCGGTGTATAAAATCATGCGGGAAATAGGGTGAATTCAGTCTTTTACCCAGAGTAGAGGAATTAAGGTGAAAGGGGAATGATTTAATAGGAACTGGAGGGCAAATCTTTCCATACAGAGGGTGGTGTGTTTACGGAGCAAGCTGCCAGAGGAGGCAGATGGGTAGGTACAATAACAGCATTTAAAAGACATTTGGATAGATACATGGATAGGGAAGGTTTAGAGGGCTATGGGCCAATCGCAGGCAGTGACGTGGGGCTTGGCGGCTTGTGCAAGTTGGGCCAAAGGGCCTCTTTATGTGCTGTATGACTCAGTCATCATATAAGTAACAATATTCAAGTCACACCTTTATGATGGTATCTACTGTACTGTGTTTATAGTGAATTTCACCATACAGCCATGTGAATTTCAGGACATGACAATAAAATGCTCTTTACTCAAAGTCCTGTTAAGATAATAGCTGTTTAAACATGTGAAAGGTGACAGTAATTGAGGTGGGGGTGTTTGGAATTAATGTGAGCTATACATCTGCTTTCAAAGCAATCGTCTCCAAATAAATTAGCTGAATGATATATTTCTGGTCGTAACATTTCACAGGTGGTTGGTTTTAGAATGTCAGCAGCCATGTTTCTTGAAGTGGTGGCGTGAACAAACGTGGTTGTGTGGACATTAAAGCTTCACCTGGTGAAAGGTCATCCGCCTCGAATATCAACTGTGCATTCTCTCCACAGACGCTGCCTGGCTTATTGAGATTTTCCAGCATTTATTGTTTTTAGTTTATTGTCACGGTAAAGTGGAAAGCTTTTGTGTTACATAGAAACATAGAAAATAGGTGCAGGAGGAGGCCATTCGGCCCTTTGAGCCAGCACCGCCATTCATTGTAATCACGGCTGATCGTCCCCAATCAATAACCCGTGCTTGCCTTCTCCTCCATATCCCTTGACTCCACTAGCCCCTAGAGCTCTATCCAACTCTCTCTTAAATCCATCCAGTGATTTGGCCTCCACTGCCCTCTGTGGCAGGGAATTCCATAAATTCACAACTCTCTGGGTGAAAAAGTTTTTTCTCACCTCAGTCTTAAATGACCTCCCCTTTATTCTAAGACTGTGGCCCCTGGTTCTGGACTCGCCCAACATTGGGAACATTTTTCCTGCATCTAGCTTGTCCAGTCCTTTTATAATTTTATGTTTCTATAAGATAATCCCCTCATCCTTCAAAACTCCAGTGAATACAAGCCTAGTCTTTTCAATCTTTCCTCATATGACAGTCCCGCCATCCCAGGGATCAATCTGACACTTGCGTGTTATCCAGTCAGCGGAGAGACGGTACATGATTAGAATCAAGCTGTCCACGGTGTACAGAGGCAGTATAAAGGGAATAACGTTTGGTGCAAGATAAAGTCCAGAAAAGTCTGATTAAAGATTTATTACAGATTTTCAGCATCTGCAATGTTTTGCTTTCTGATTGAAACTTGGTCTTTTGTTCTTCCAACAGTTCATGCAGTCACACTGTTCTTGAACCTCCTTGCTTGCCTGGCTGAATTTATTCTTGATGCTAAACATGGAGTTGACTTTGGCTTGGCCATCTTGTGGTTCCTGCTCTTCACTCCTTGTGCCTTCCTGTGTTGGTACAGGCCAGTTTACAAGGCTTTCAGGTAAGATGTGGTCTAGTTGGGTGTTAAATTGATTCCAACCCCACTAATGCGCAAGCTGCACCTGAAGAAGGGTGCAAATTGATCAGTCGTGTTGATCAGTTCTTCAGTATCTCCTTGAAGTTCAGAACTCACTGGCATGAGAGGAATCAAATACCTACTTCCACTTAAAGTAGTCCTAGAATTTTTTTGGAATGAATCTTTAATGGTCATAACATTTTACATGGAAATTGTAATGAATGAAAACATTATCTTAATTTATTACATTACAATAACACAGCACAGGCTGTTTGGTCTAATCAGATGTCTGTTAGTTATGTCCCATGCCATCTTCCAGCCTATTTGGAATACCAGCTGTCTGTTAGCTAATACCTATCTGTGTTGGTATTTCTTTCAACTTTTACCTTTTAAGCATTCTCCTTAAAGCTAAACTCCATAACCATTCAATGTCTTAAGTTCTCAAACTATTTTGTAAATAACATTTTGGATTTGTTACTCAATTATTTTGTATTTAGTGGTTCTCACTTAACTGAACAAAAAATGGTGTCAACCCTATCAGCCCAACATCCCTCCGACCCTCAATGGTTTCAAAGGCTACCAAGTCATCCCTCTACCTTGCTAATCAAGAAGTCTCCTAACTTGATCATTGTTTCCTTTTGGTTCTGATATTTCCCCTTTGCACCCTCATAAATGCTATTATATTTTTATTAATTTATCCAAAGTTTGTCTAATTTTCAGTGGTGAAATAATTTTAAACTTATTTACAGCTATAATTTCCAACAATATATATATTTTAAATTTCCAAAGTGAGGATTGATTTTTATTTGAGGTAGCTTATGCACAGTTATGACTACATTTTTTTAACATAAAATCAAGACTTAGACTAAATGTTCTAAGGATATCATGACAATTCCAAATCAAATCTTGGGATCCAGAAACGCAGCTAAAATCAGTAGCCTGAACTTGCAGCCAGTAGTGATCCACCCATGCTCACTGTTGTGATCTACCTTTCAAAGCCATTGCATTTTGAAGTAATGAGGCCTGCTCGACACCAAGTGTTTTGGCAAATATATTTCTTACCTGGGGCATCTGAACAGGTTTTCCAATGAAGTAGGAAACTTGGGCAGCATCTGCAGAAAGGGAGAAAGGAAAGACAGTCACGATATAAGTCGATGAGCTTTAATTAGAAATGGGAAAAATTAAAAATGCAACTACTGCTAACAAAACATCAAAGAATCAAACTTTGAAGACACAGCAAGACTCAAAGCATCTCCCATTCATGTTCTCTGGAGCCACTGCCTGGCCTGCAGAGTTACTCTAGCACTTTTGTAAACCAAGTCTGGTCAGCTGTAAACCAACTTTTAAACATTGAGAGTATTTGTATAAAGGTAGTTTCTGAAGCCAAGGATATTCTAAATATGCAATAAGAATAAAAAATCTAAAACAATTGGAAAAAACAACATTTCTAAACAACTAACCAAGCATAATTTATTAAAAATCACCTAGGTTTTGTCCCTTGAAGCTCTATCTCAGTTTGAAAAAAAGTGTTCATTTTCAGAGGTGCGGGAAGATTGGAAGCATGCAAAGGGGAGAGGTGGGCAATGGGGGAAGGGTTGCTTTAATCTGCACCCTGCCACTGGTTTCCCTGAGGAGTCCAACATTTGGAACACAGCTGGGAATTCGCAAAGAGCAGCCAACAAATTCTAATAACTTGGCATTCTGTATAAATCCAATATTTGGCGTTCTTCCACAGAATATTGGCGACTTGCAAAATCTGGCAAATATTCATGGAATTAAAATGAAATTAAGGTGAAACCAATCAAACATATTTTGGCTAACTAAACTGTTAAAGGTACAACAATTAATAAAAATTGAATAGCAAAGTGTCAGAAGTACAGATATTGGAATGAGCTGAGTGGTGGTACAGATTAAACATGTCGGGTAGATGTTTTGTAAAGCCTAATTTTTTTTTCCAATTGTTTTTCAGGTCTGACAGTTCATTCAACTTCTTTTTCTTCTTCTTCGTGTTCTTCTGTCAAATAGCTCTCTATGTCATTCAGGCAGTCGGCATTCCCAACTGGGGTGTCAGGTAAGTGTTTACCTTTATTGTTGTCATGTCTACCGAGGGACAGTGAAAAGATTTTAGTTGAGTGCTATCTAATCAAATCGGATTTTGGGTGCTATCAAATCAAATACCATGCATAAACACGAGCACAGAAGGTCGACCAAAGCGAAAGATACCAGAATGCAGAATATAGTTCCCAGCAATGTAGTATAACAATTCCTAGAGAATACATCCAAGTCCGTAATGAAGTATAACCATATAACAATTACAGCACGGAAACAGGCCCTCTCGCCCCTTCCAGTCCGTGCCGACCATTTGTTTCCCCCTAGTCCCATCTACCTGCACTCAGACCATACCCCTCCATTCCCTTCCCGTCCATATACCTATCCACTTTACTTTTAAATGTTAAAATCGATCCTGCCTCCACCACTTCTGCTGGAAGCTCATTCCACGCAGCCACCACCCTCTGAGTAAAGAAGTTCCCCCTCACGTTACCCCTAAACTTCTGTCCCTTAATTCTCATGTCATGCCCTCTTGTTTGAATCTTCCCTACCCTCAATGGGAAAAGCTTATCCACGTCAACTCTGTCTATCCCTTTCATCATTTTAAATCAATCAAGTCCCCCCCCTTAACCTTCTGCGCTCCAAAGAATAAAGACCTAACTGGTTCAATCTTTCTCTGTAACATAGTTGCTCGAACCCAGGCAACATTCTAGTAAATCTCCTCTGTACTCTCTCTATTTTGTTGACATCCTTCCTATAATTAGGCGACCAAAATTGTACACCATACTCCAGAATTGGTCTTACCAATGCCTTGTACAATTTTAACATTACTTCCTTACTCCTATATTCAATGCTCTGATTTATAAAGGCCAGCACACTAAAGGCTTTCTTTACCACCCTATCTACATGCGATTCCACCTTCAGGGAACTATGCACAGTTATTCCTAGATCTCTCTGTTCCACAGCATTCCTCAATTCCCTACCTTTTACCATGTACGTCCTATTTTGATTTGTCCTGCCAAGATGTAGCACTTCACACTTAACAGCATGGAACTCCATCTGCCATCTTTCAGCCCACTTTTCCAAATGGCCCAAATCTCTCTGTAGACTTTGAAAATCTACTTCATTATCCAGTAGATTTGGAGAATAGGGGCTGTACCCTAGCTTATGAAAGGAAATTAATTTTTATGATGTATCAGGATGTTCATGCCGACCAGAATAACCTACATAGTCAGCGGCCAGGCTGTAAACGTACTCTACAATGTTGGAACAAAACGTTGCGTATTGTCATATTCCGTACATTAGTTCCAAAACTTTTTCTCCTTTATATATTTCTTATAAAGTAGCATGATTTTGCAATTTGTTTAGAACCTAAGTCTAGTGAATGGGTTGCTTCTTGCTACAACAAAGGTCTTTTAGTTCTGCAAGAAAACAATAGCATGCTGCCAATTAAACTACCTTAACTTATCTGTATTTCTTTTTGCAGTGGCTGGATTGCAGCTCTCAGTTGGACATCAACGAACATTGCTGTGGCAGTGGTTATGATGGTGGTGGCAGCATTTTTCACAGCATGTGCAGCCCTTGCTTTGTTTCTGATGCAAAGGGTAAGAATACATCCTTCAGATTATGCGTTGCCAATACTTTGTTGCTTCAGACTTGACTATTTCTAGTAGTCAATTTCTATTTCTGGCCTGGAAATCCACCTTGTAAAAGATGCATCTACTCCTGTTTGTATGCTGTTTCTTACAAACTCCATGCTCCACTCTTTGCTAAGCTGTATTAGTTTAGTTTTGAGATACAATGCAGAAACAGGCCCTTCAGCCCACTGAGTCCACGATCCCCGCACGTTAACACTATCCCACACACACTAGGGGCAACTTACACTTGTGACAAACCTGTACGCCTTTGGAGTGTGGGAGGAAACCGAAGATCTCGGACAAAACCCACGGGAAGAACGTACAAACTCCGTACAGTCAGCATCCGCAGTCAGGATCGAACCCAGGTCTCCGGAGCTGTAAGGCCGCAACTCTACCGATGCTGCACCCTGCCGCCCCTATTAGTTTCCTCTCTCACACAAACCCACTCCACCTTCCGCCCCCCCACCAACGTTGCCTCTTTTATAATCCTGGGATCATAAATCCCTTAATGTTTTTCATCTCTATTCTCCAAACCTTTGTAAAAGGGCACTGCATTTTCCTTCCACTGCAGGTCCAAACAGGTTTGTTGAATGGAGCTACTCTGCATAATAAGAAAAGCCTACTGTATTATTTCCTTTTTCTCCAACGGGACAGCAAGTAACATTATTGGTTTACATTGGAATACGGTCGAGGTCTGGGAAGTCACCACTAGCAAATAGACATCTCTGTAGTTTTGAAGGGGGGGTGGGGGGGGCAGCAGATTCGTTAGCATAACTACAAGTTAAATTGAGATTGCAGAAGTCGTATTTGTTTTTCTTGTAAAGTTGGTTAAGGGTAATTTGCCAGAGGTTCTTGGTATTCTGAAAGGAATTAGAGGTGGGTGGAGAGAAACCAACTGGTGAAGGAATATTAGCTTAAAATAAAAGATATTAAGCAAAAATGAAGTTAAGCCATAAGTGATCGAAGTATGGAACTCATCCACTCTTTCATAAGAAGTAGGTGTTTTACTAAGTGGCTTTAGGTGCTTTAATCTGCCATTGCTAAATTCTTATTGTTATGGGGCTGCTGTGGGTAGATTTAGATAAGCAAAATCTTGCCAAACCATGCCACCTTTGTACAGGAATTCCCTTTCACTCTTGCCTCTGCAGTCATCCATCCTTGACTGCCACATTTTGGCTGTTCCCTCTAGATATATTCTTTGCCCTTCAGCTGAACCTTTTATTTAAACCCCATTGTTCCTCCAAGAACTAGATTGGGGTAGACACACAATGCTGGAGTAACGCAGCGGGACAGGCAGCAGCTCTGGAGTGAAGGAATGGGCGACGTTTTGGGTCAAGGCCCTTCTTCAGACTGAGAGAGGGAGACTAGAGATATGGAAGGGTGAGGTGTGAAAATGACAGATCAAAGCAGGCAATGGTCAAGGAAATGTAGAATGGTTCGTTGTTAGCTTTGGAGAAGGTGTCAACGAGGCATGGAATCGGTAAAATTAATCAGGAGGACAGTGAAATTAGTTGGAGGACTGGGGTGTGGGAGGGACGGAGAGAGAAGGAAAATCAAGGGTTACTTGAAGCTAGAAAAAACAATATTCTGCTGGGTTGTCAGATTGTGATGCTCAATTGTATTTGAAATTGGCAAGAAAATGGAAGTTGCTATCGCCATATATGCAGTGTGGCAGTGTGAACCTGGGGGGACTGAATTAATCTTTTTCCCCTTTCTTCCAGGTACATTCAATATTCCGCAGGACGGGTGCTAGTTTTCAGAGAGCGCAGGAAGAATTCTCGCAAGGAGTCTTCTCCAACCCCTCCGTGCGCAGTGCTGCAGCCACAGCCGCAACAGCTGCTGCACAAAGCACCTTCCAAGGAAACTAAAATACTGAGAATTATTTCTCAAAGCTTTCCTATTTGTACGTTCTTTATAAAGATGCACTTTCATTGGTCAATATGTGTATTTTGTGTGTCTACCTAATAAGGGGGTAAAGAGATTTGGCGTTAATCAGAGGGTTTCAAATAGATGCAATGACAATATCTCTACATTTCCTACTTTAAGGAAACAGCTGCTTAACTATCGGGGGAGAAAAATACATTTATATTTATGTATGTATTTTTTTCATATTTTGTGTATGAAGAATCATTGACCAGTGTATTGATTATTGGAGAGGTACATTTACAGAAAAGGGTAAATATTAACTAACTTTGACTTTTTTTAATTGTCTTCATCCGACACACTGCATTTTATTAGTGTTTGAAGGTATTGATCCGCACCATCTGATGTATGATGATCTGTGTTCTGGGTGTGAGCAGTTTTGGGAATGGTGGTCAGATGCGGCGGGGCTTGTTGTCATGGAAAAACTGGAGATAAAAGTCACATCATTGGCCTCATTATGACAATACAGCATGCTTGCTTAAAGAGAATAGGGTTTTCTATAAAAATAGATGTTTATTAAGTTCAAAATGTTTGGCTATTTAAAGAAAAGAAATGGTATTTAAAGACACAAGCCTGGAAATACCCTGCAAGCCAAGCAGATACTGAAAAGAGAACTTGCTAGTATTTCACAGAATTGTTTTTTAATTGCACAAACAATGAGTAAACATTAGTGCGCAAAACATATTTATGATGCTTTTTACTGTTCAGGTGAACTTTGTTCCATTTCTGAGCAAATATCCACACATAAAGCATCAACTGATCTATTCTCAGATGCCGGAAAAGGCCTGACTCTTGGAATCAAGGCCTGAATTTTTTTTTTTCCCCTGTTATTTTCATGATACATTTTCTTCAATCTGAGCTTTGTGCATATTTAAAGGTGTGCTTTTAGGCAATAGTAGTATTGGATGGGCTTTTTTTTCCTTACTTCAAAATAGCAGCGGCTCAGAAAACATGCTTGAGAGAACCACTTCAAATTAGCCCCCTTTTGAACATGAAGTATTTCTGTGGGGTGCGAAATGGAGCAAATATTTAAAGGCAGATTTTTTTAAAGGATTTAATTGGTCAGATTTAATGTTTTCTCTGAATGTTATAGTTCACTAAATTAGTCTTAATTCACCTGGATCTTAAAAAAAGCCACCTCATTTTAAATGCCTGCATTTACTCATTCCGATACTGATTTTGTAAATGGTGTAGTCTCTACTATCAAAGCTCCTCTCGATTTTAGGGTTTTGGCGAGTTTTGCAGATGGTTGTGCTGTTCCCTGCTGACAAAATTAATAACCAGCTGTTAAATAAATTGGGGTGCCTATGGAGGGGACTACGTTGAGTTAGTTTCTAACATCTAGACTGTATAGTTTTTATCTTTCACATTTTTTTTCTCTATTCCTTTTTTTGCATTTTAACGAAACTCCCTTCAAAATAACATCGTCCTTGGGTAACAAGAGAAACCTATGAAACCTGATGGTGTCTTTTTTGAGCTCTCTCTCTCTCTCTCACTCATTCTCTCTCTCTCTCCCTCTCACCCTCTCACCCTCTCTCACTCTCTCACCCCCTCACCCCCTCTCACTCTCTCACTCTCTCTGTCTCCAGATAACTAACGTAAGTGCAAGCCCATAGGAAGTCGCAGGTGTGCATATTGGTTCAGACTGATTTAGCCTCTGGGGAGTGAACATGTTGCATCGGTCCCTTTCCAAATGTCAATATGACATACTCCCAGATCAAGGAAAATTTCTCCGACTTGATCCTTCAGATCCTCGAGTTTGGGTGAACAATTTTAATGTGGTCTTTGGTTGGTGCAATTGCCACTAACATGTTAGAATACATAGAAAATGTAGCTACAGAATTTCTTTTTGAATTATTCACAAAGATTTCTCTTTTCCTCCCTGCAGGTTAGTTTGGCATATAACAGGTGCTGTACTACCAACTGAATATGAGCACATGAGCTTAGCACAAAACTAAACAGAAATGAGTGCAGTGTCCATTTAGGGACTGTCACCCTTTAGCTTCAGAGCTCTTGGTTCACAGGACTTGCCTCCTTTATTTGAGTATTGTATTAAAATCATATCAAAGTGAGCTGATGTAATTTTTTTTTTGATTTTCACAAATGTAAGTGGGATGTTCATTTGCTTGAACAAACTTTCTATTGGAATGTATGGTGTTAGCTTGTTACTGTTAATATATTTAAAAAAAAATCCATGCAAATGTCCTCTAAAACATTTGTGCTCCAATAAAAATCTTTATCTCTTTAATTGTCGCTCCTTGGCTCTTCAGACATGAAAATGTTTCGTGAACTGCAATTAATTTTTCCATCAAACCTAATGTTATTTCTCCCCTTCAAATATTTAAACCCAAAAGTAAAATGGTGAGCTGAAATATATATGAATCCAGTTATCATGGGAATGAACTGGGGGGGGGTGGGGGGGAATGATAATGATTAGTTGATATATAGCTGTTTTAAGTCGTACAATATCTCAATGCACTGTTCCGTAATTCCATATTCCTGGAATTAATTGGCTGTGTCTCAGTCAAAGCTTAATTCTGTTTTACCCAGTTCAGGCAACATCTGTGGAGAGAATTCTCTCACTGAGGTCCTCCATCACTTTGTGTAGATGCTCAAGATTCCAGCATCTGTAGTTTCTTGTCACCTTGAGCATTTAGCATCTCTAACCTTTGCATTTCTAACCTTTGAAGCACTGGGATGTCAGGACTTTCATATGAAGAAAGATTGGATCGACTCGGCTTGTACTCGCTAGAATTTGGAAGATTGAGGGGAGATCTTATAGAAACTTACATAATTCTTAAGGGGTTGGACAGGCTTGATGCAGGAATATTGTTCCTGATGTTGGGGAAGTCCAGAACAAGGGGTCACAGATTAAGGATAAGGGGGAAGTCTTTTAGGACCGAGATGATAAAAACATTTTTCACACAGAGAGTGGTGAGTCTCTGGAATTCTCTGCCACAGAAGGTAGTTGAGGCCAGTTCATTGGCTATATTTAAGAGGGAGTTAGATGTGCCCTTGTGGCTAAAGGAATCAGGGGGTATGGAGAGAAGGCAGGTACAGGATACTGAGTTGGATGATCAGCCATGATCATATTGAATGACGGTGCAAGATCGAAGGGCCGAATGGCCTACTCCTGCACCTATTTTCTATGTCTATGTTTCTATGGTTTACTTTGGATTATGACCCACTAAATTGTGATATTCTCACAATGGTGAAATGTTGGAATTACAGTTTGTTATTTCTTTGCTGACCTTTGTTTGCCAGCACTGGGGGCGTGGAACACGTGGAGGCAAACAGCGGTGTTTAAGGGTCTCTTGGACAAGCACGTGGAACTGCAGAGAATGGAGGGACGTGGAACATGTCGGCGAGATCCGTTTAACTTGACATTCATGTCCAGCACAAACATTGTGGGCCGAAGGGCCTGTCCTGGGCTGCACTGTTCTGTCTACTAATCTTGGGCCAGTGCAGCCTTCAACTCAATGAAATGTCCCTGAATAACAAAATGGAATGGGGGGGAAATGGAAGGCTGAACAGAGTGATGAATGGATGAATTAGCTGCAATATGCATTCCCTCAATTAACACTGATGGTAAAACACACAGAGCTGGAGTAACTCAGTGGGCCAGGCAGCATTTGTGGAAGGAATGGACTCTTCTTTATGACTTTGTCCTATTACACTGCTCTCTTCACTGATTACTAAAACTTATAAAGTTGAAAAGATCTGAATTGTGAAAGTGTGAAAATTGGTGCCTGAGTGTTTACCATTACCTGTGTTGTTCAAGTGATTTTAATTCATACAATCCTAAATTGATTGATTTGTTTAAAGATACAGCGTGGAAGGAGGTCCACATCAACCATCGATCACCCATTCACACTAGTTCTATGTTATCCCATTCCCTGCACACCAGAGGCAATTTTATATTGGCCAATTAACTGTCAAACCTGCACGTATTTGGGACGGAGGACAAAACTCACACAGTCACAGGAAGAACGTGCAAACTCCACACAGACAACAGCAGAGGTCAGGATTGAACCTGGGTCTCGGGCGCTGCGAGGCAGCAGCACTGCCAGTTGTGCCACCCTAAGTGACAAAAGGTGGTAAAGTCCAAAATGAATAATGCGGCTGCAATTTGCTTCTCCCCTTTAATGGCAGGTGAGGCACAAGGGCCAACAATGTGCCATCTTCTAAATCTGTAACAATCTCTGGAGAAGGGTTTTGACCCGCAACGCCACCCATTCCTTCTCTCCAAAGAGGCTGCCTGTCCCACTGAGTTACTCCAGCTTTTTGTGTCTGTCTACGGTTCGGTTTAAACCAGCGTCTGCAGTTCCTTCCTACACACTGTGTCATCTTATCCAGCCTTGGATGGATATTTTTCAATGCAACTACGTGCAAATACTGAAATTGATTTCTTAAACTTATCTACATGAGACGTTGATAGTGAGTTATCACACATGTGTGAGGGATAAAGTGATTAAACCCTATTAAAGAAAGGAGTTTTAAAGAGAATTCAAACAGAGAGGGGCTGGAGAAAGGATTCTGACAGCAGAGTCTGAAGGTTGCTAGTTGCCAGACCCATCCTTGAGGCCTTGAGTAAGAAGAGATAGCTTTGTATAGCTAGAGAAGGGGGTGATATAGAGAGATCCCTATCAGTGGAAAGGAGTGATAGATGGGACCCCTGTCACTATAGCTTAGCTTTAGTGCTGATATAGGAAAACTGAGAGGGTTCACTAGGAGGTGAGCGAAACTGGGCCAGGTCATGAGCAACTGAGCATGCTTAATAGAAAAAATGAATATTACAACACACCCCTGGTCAAGAAATTGCTCATTACCATGAACATGTTTGAACATGCGATGTATGATATGGGAGGTGCGAGGGGATGAACGGTGGGTTGTACCTACAGATTGTGCACCTCCGACCCTGATTGGAGAGAGGTCCGGAGGAGAAATTGAATGTAAGATTTTGTGTATAAAGGGGGATGATCTCCCTGGCTTCAGTGTGTCTCGAGTTGGAGAGGCACCCGGTCTGCAGACTCGTAAAATAAAGAAATCTCTTGCTTCCAGGATTTAGTCTTTGAGTATTTATTGTGAGCATAAAGGGTATCTCACACATGGTTCAGTGGCATTTAGTAAATCTTCTGCTCTGCTCTTTCTCCCCATTGTAGCTATCTCTGCACCTGATAGTTTGAAAGCAGAGATAAAGTCGGCTGCTCATAGTTTCCCTTTCGCTCAGCTAATCAGTGAGCAAAATTGAAAGTAAATTTCTCCAACAGTCTAAATTAATGCACAATCATTGCACTTGATACAACTGCAGTCAAAGGTTATGAAGAGATGTAACATGGCTACACTGAAATCTTATGATGAACTGCATTTTTTTCGGATTTATGCTTTGTTATGAATCTGATCAAATTGTAATAGGTGAATCAGTATATTTATGAAATCCTTAGGAAGCCCCCTTTACTTTGGTTTAACATAGTAGTTTAGTTTATTATTCTCACATGTACTTAGAAACATAGAAAATAGGTGCAGGCGGAGGCCATTCGGCCCTTCGAGCCAGCACCGCCATTCATTGTGATCATGGCTGATCGTCCGCTATCAATAACCCGTGCCTGCCTTCTCCCCATATCCCTTGACTCCACCAGCCCCTAGAGCTCTATCCAGCTCGCTCTTAAATCCATCCAGTGATTTGGCCTCCACTGCCCTCTGCGGCAGGGAATTCCATAAATTCACAACTCTCTGGGTAAAAAAGTTTTTTCTCAACTCAGTCTTAAATGACCTCCCCTTTATTCTAAGACTGTGGCCCCTGGTTCTGGACTCACCCAACATTGGGAACATTTTTCCTGCATCTAGCTTATCCAGTCCTTTTATAATTTTTATATGTTTCTATAACCCCCCCCCCCCCCCCCATCCTTCTAAACTCCAGTGAATACAAGCCTAGTCTTTTCAATCTTTCCTCATGTGACAGTCCCGCCATCCCAGGGATCAATCCCGTGAACCTACGCTGCACTGCCTCAATCACAAGGATGTCCTTCCTCGCATTAGGAGACCAAAACTGTACACAATACTCCAGAAGTGTGGTCTCACCAGAGCCCTATACAACTGCAGAAGAACCTCTCTACTCCTGTGCTGAAATCTCTTGTTATGAAGGCCAACATTCCATTAGCTTTCTTCACTGCCTGCTGTACCTGCACGCCAGCGTTCAGTGACTGGTGTACAAGGACACCCAGGTCTCGCTGCACCTCCCCCTTACCTAACCTAACGCCATTGAGATAATAACCTACTGATGTATCCTGAAACATGATGCAGTATGCATCATACTGATGTATTCATGAAAAGCTTTGCTATCCAGCAGTGAAAATACGACATGTGCGCAACCAAGCTGTCCACTGTACACGGTTATAGGATAAAGGGAATAATGTTTAGTGCAGGAGAAAGTCTAGTAAAGTCTCCAATGAGGTAGATGGTAGGTCAGGGACGCTCTGGTTGGTGGTTGGATTTTTCAGTTGCCTGATAACAGCTGGGAAGATACTGTCATTGAATCCGGAGATATGTGTCTTCACACTACTGTACCTTTTGCCAGAGGGGAGAAGAGGGAGTGACCAGGGTGAGACTCATCCGAGATTATGCTGGTGGCCTTGCCGAGGCAGCGTGAAGTGTGGATGGAGTCAATGGACGAGAGGTTGGTTTTGCCTGGTCTGGGCTGGGCTGTGTCCGCAACTCTGCAATTTAATTTAGTTTAAATTTTCTTGGCTGCTTTCTATTCCCAGAAATGTCCCAACAATGCCATCTCAAAACACGAGTTGCCATGCTGAACGCCAAACATTGGTAAGATGATTCCGTGCCTCTTCGCTCCAAGCTCAAATGCAGACCACCTTCGCAATATTTCTCTGGAGATTAGTGATAAAAACATTCTCAATCAATCCTCAAATGGGAAACATTGAATTGAATTGAATTATCCTTTATTGTCATTCAGACCTTTTGGCCAGAACGAAATTTTTGCGGTCATGCATATAATAATAAATAACAAAAACACACAATAAACACACATTTTCTTGGCAGCTTTCTATGTCCAGAAATGTTCCATCAATGCCATTTCAAAACACGAGTTGCCATGCTGAAGGGAAAACATTGGTAAGATGATTTCGTGCCTGTTCACTCCACCACAGTGAGTTCACCAAACACCTCCTCACTGTGACATCAGGAACGATACCTTTTTTTTAATTTTGTTTTTAAATGCTGTGTGCATTACTGGAAAGGCCAAGATTTATTGCCTTTCAGAAGGCGGCAGTGAGCTGCTGACTGGAGATGGTCAGCACCACAGATTATAGAGCAGAGCAAATTATCTTTGGTCAACACCTCTGCAAAAATAAAAGCTTGCAAGTTCTGGGCACGAAAAACCAAATTCCGTGCACGATTTAGCTACAAGGAATTTGGAGGTTCAAAGGTTTGGACAGGGAGCAAACACATGAGAATTTGGAGGTTTGGACATGAGATGTGTTGCCAGCAGTTTGTGTTTAATTGCTTGCATGGATTTTTTTTTTTGTATGTTCTCCCCCGGAAGCATTATATTTTCTTCCGAGGGGAATTGGCGTGTGTATCATTCGGCGGAGTAAAGACCAGGCGGGAGGTGGAGTCGGTGGCTGGATGCGGATATTCCCCTCCTGCCTTTTCTCTCTCCAGTCCCGTCCCGTCCCGTCGGATGGAGTTGCCGGATGGCGTCTGGATGCGCTCCCCCCAAACTCCAGGAGTACATCCTCACCGAAAAACTGGGCAGTGGATCCTACGCCACTGTTTATAAAGCCTACAGGAAGGTGAGAAACACACACACACACACACACACAGCCCCAGCCCACTCACTGCATTGTGTATCTGTAATGTTACTTTTGGAAAGAGAGACACCAAAATGCTGGAGTAACTCAGCGGGACAACCTTGTCCCGCTGAGTTACTCCAGCATTTGGTGAAGCAGCATCTCTGGAGAGAAGGAATGGGTGAGGTTTCGGGTCGAGACCCCTCTTCAGACTTTGAGAACTTGCATTAAGCGCAGCGTTTCTTGGATCTCCTTAATGCATTGTCAGATCTAATTAGAGACTATGTAGCAAATAGCATCGTCGTGAAACCCCTTGGAAAGAGACTTTGGGGGTAGAAGCAAGTTGGGCTGTTTTCTCCAGTGTCTCCTCTTTTTGAAATGGACAAGAAGTGATGTGAAATGTACCCCCAACCCCCCAACAATATAAGATTGTTAAGGGTTTGGACACGCTAGAGGCAGGAAACATGTTCCCGAATGGCCAACTCCTGCAACTATTGTCTATTGTCTAAGCCCTCTAGAGCAAAACTGGCGACACTCAGCAGGTCGGGCAGCATCTGTGGAGTGAGAATCACAGTTAATGTTCAGGTTGGGCCAGGATCAAACTGGGAGGGAGGGAGGGGGCGAGAGAGAGAGAGAAAGAGAGGCGGGGGGGGGGGGGGGGGGGGGAGGTTGGTTTTCACCGAAAATAAACACAAAATGACAATAGACAATAGATGCAGGAGGAGGCCATTCGGCCCTTCGAGCCAGCACCGCCATTCATTGTGTTCAGGGCTGATCGTCCCATATCAATAACCCGTGCCTGCCTTCTCCCCATATCCCTTGATTCCACCAGCCTCTATCTAACTCTCTCTTAAATCCATCCAGTGATTTGGCCTCCACTGCCCTCTGTGGCAGGGAGTTCCATAAAGAGGGGTGAGTAGAACAAGGGGAACTGGGTCCAAAGGGGGACAGTTATAATCATGTTACGCTTCTTAGGCTAAAGTGGAATAAGAATGGTTGAGAACCATGCTACAGTTGTACAAGTGTTTCCTCTTTCAAGTATTTAAAATTAAGATGACGGAAGGAAATTAGGTTGGGCAGCAGAGTGACGCAGTTACTGCCTCACAGCGCCCGAGCCCTGGTTCATCCCTGACCTTCAATGTAATTTAGTTTAGAGATACAGCGCGAAGACAGGCCCTTAGGCCAAACGACTCCACACCAACCAGCGATCCCCGCACATTAACACTATCCCACACACACACACTAGGGACAATTTCACATTGATACCTAGCCAATTAACCTACAAATCTGTACTTCTGCGGAGCGTGGGATGAAACCGAAGATCTCGGAGAAAACGTACAAACTCCGTACAGACAAGCACCCGTAGCCGGAATCGATCCCGGATCTCTGGTGCTGTAAGACCATAGCACCACCGCTATGCCACCGTGAGTGCTGTCTGTGTGGAGCCCGCACGTTCCCCCCCGTGACCGGCTGGGTTTACTCTGGGGTGCTCTGGTTTACACATCTGCGACGCTGCTGCAAGCAAGTAAGGACCGCGACCCGAAGACCCTGCCTGTCCCGCTGAGTTACTCCAGCTCTGTGTACCGACCTTCAGTAAGTATTTCATAGTTGTGTTTCGCGGCGAACGACAGTAGAAACACTCTCGACCCTCTCCTTCACAGGTTAACAGCCGCGAAGTGGTGGCCATTAAGTGCGTGAGTAAGAAACGTTTGAACAAAGCCTCGGTGGAGAACCTCCTGACGGAGATCGAGATTCTGAAGGCAGTCAAACACCCTCACATTGTCCAGCTGAAGGACTTTCAAGTATGTACGAACTTGGAATTGGACGATTAGTTCGCTACATCGGTCTTCCTCTGTTCCTACTAGTCATTGAGCCATAGACTATAGACAATAGGTGCAGGAGTAGGCCATTCGGCCCTTCGAGCCAGCACCGCCATTTGATTTACCATACAATTACCATTACCAGAAAAAAGCAACAACTACATAAAAATTAACAGGAACATCCACTGCAGCAGCTCCCCACGCTCCTCACTGTTATGGAAGGCAATAAAGTCTTGTCTTCTTTCCTCCTAAAAGCCCTGTCCCACGGTACGAGTTCATTCCAAGAGTTCTCCCGAGTTTGCCCCGATTCAAACCCGGGGATTTACGGCAATGCCCGCTCGTCGGTGCTCGGGGCTCTCGCGGACATTTTTCAACAGGTTGAAAATTCACGAGTCTTCCCGTGCTTACCTGCCGGTAGCGAGTCTTCCCGAGTACCTGCCGTTAGCGTTATGAGCCGCTAAGAGACGCCCCCGAGCTCCGACGTACCCGCCACGTTCATTCTCCGTGCTTACCACGAGTTTGATTTTTTTTTAAAACTCGGGAGAGGTCTTGGCATGAACTCGCACCGTGGGACAGGGCTATTATTCTCCCATAGTCGGAGCGATCGAAGCTCCCGTGTTGGGGTGATCGAAGTTCCTGCGGTTGGAGCTCCTGCGGTTGGAGCTCCCATTAAGATGTCTCAATGGCATCTTTCCAATGGCAGGGTGGGCCAGAACTGAATGAAGACGATTGAAGAAGTGTCTCGACACGAAACGTCACCCGTTCCTTCTCTCCAGTGATGCTGCCTGTCCCGCTGTGTTGTTCCAGCTTATTGTGTCTATCTTTGGTTTAAACCAGCATCTGCAGTTCCTCCCTACACATTTTGAAAGCTCCAAGTGTAGTCTTGTATCACTTCAAAATTGTATCCCAGCGCGCAAAAAAAAAAGACACAAAGTGCTGGAGTAACTCAGGGGGTCAGGCAGCATCTCTGGAGAATTGGGGGGGGGGGGGGCAGGGGCTGGGGTTATACATAGAACAGGGCAGCACAGGAACGGGCTATTCGGCCCACAATGCTTGTGCCAAACATGACACCAAGTTGAACTGGTGGGACTGGAGGGGCGTTTGCTCCCTGCGACTGTGTTTGGAAACATAGGAAATAGGTGCAGGAGGAGGCCGTTCGGCCCTTCGAGCCAGCACCGCCATTCAATATGACCATGGCTGCTCATCCAAAATCAGTACCCCCCGTTCCTGCTTTCTTCCTTTCAGCCAGGATCACAATGAATGGCGGTGCTGGGTCGAAGGGCCGAATGGCCTCCTCCTGCACCTATTTTCTATGTTTCTATATGTTTCTTTGTATCCCATATCCCTTGATTCCTTTAGCCCTAAGAGCTAAATCTAACTCTCTCTTGAAAACATCCAGTGAATTGGCCTCCACTGCCTTCTGTGGCAGAGAATTCCACAGATTCACCTCTCTCCGGGTGCAAAGGTTTTTCCTCATCTCAGTCCTAAATGGCCTACCCCTTATTCTTAAACTGTGACCCCTGGTTCTGGACTCCCCCCAACATCAGGAACATTTTTCCTGCATCCAGCCCGTCCAGCCCGGTGCTTTTCCCGAGAGAGTGGTCTGCCGGTTTCTCCAGCAGCTCGGTAAGTGGAATCCCACTGGAATGCCCCTAGTTTTTTTCCCTCTGATCCGCGGGAGGGTTAGTTTAATTTAAGACCGAGATGAGAAAGACTTTCTTCACACAGAGAGTGGTGAGTCCTGGAACTCTCTGCCACAGAGGGTAGTTGAGGCCAGTTCATTGGCTATTTAAGAGTGAGTTAGATGTGGCCCTTGTGGCTAAGGGGATCAGAGGGTATGGAGAGAAGGCCGGGATACTACGAGTTGGATGATCACCATGATCATATTGAATGGCGGTGCAGGCTCGAAGGGCTGAATGGCCTACTCCTGCACCTAATTTCTATGTTTCTATGTTTCTATGTCCAAATTTTTACATCTATAAGATCCATCCTTCCAAATTCCAGTGAATGTATAAGCCCATTCGATCTATTCTGTCCATCATGTCAGCCGTTTGACGTACCTTGTTCCTGTGCCCGCAGTGGGACGGGGAGAACATTTACCTCATCATGGAGTACTGCGCCGGAGGAGATCTCTCCCACTTTATCCGTAGTCGGCGGGTGCTTCCCGAGAGAGTGGTCTGCCGGTTTCTCCAGCAGCTCGGTAAGTGGAATCCCACTGGAATGCCCTAGTTTTTTCCCTCTGATCCGCGGGAGGTTTAGTTTAATTTAGAGATACAGCGCGGAAACAGGAAACCTGCCGACCAGCGTTTCCCCGCACGTTAACGCTATCCTACACATACCAGGGACAATTAAAAAAAAAAAAAAACATTTACACCAAGCAAATTCACCCACAAACCTGTACGTCTTTGGAGTGTGGGAGGAAACCGAAGATCTCGGAGAAAACCCACGCGGGTCACGGGGAGAACGTGCAAACTCCGTACGGACAGCGCCCGTAGTCGGGATCGAACCCGGCGCTGCGTTCGCTGTGAGGCAGCAACTCTGCCGCAGCGCCACCGTGACCGGCCGCGAAAGGTTCCAGAGCCTCTCTGGATCGTCTGTTTTGCCGGACCGACAGAGGTCACGGCCCGGGGGGGGGGGTGTGAGATACCAGCCGGTGAAGTTGCCCGTGGGAATGGATTTGCCAGCTCCACCCGGGCCAGAGTTCCAGAGCCCTGGCCGCAGGGGGCAAACTCAACCCGTCGATTGTCACGGAAGTCCCCAATGAGGGCGAGATCGGCCACCCCACAGTCCTAGGCACCACGTTTATGGGGGGATTTCCAGGGGGGAATTTAGTCCGTCTGATGTGGGGGGGGGGTGGGGGGGTGGTCCGCCAGTTGCCGGGAAATCGGTGGTGGACCTGTGCCAATTCAAGGGGACGTGAGGAACTGCAGATGCTGTAATATTGAGCAAAACACAAAGTGCTGGAGGATCTCTGCGAGGGCCAGGCAGCGTCCGTGCAGGTAAATGGGCAGGTGATATTTCGGGTCTCGGGTCTGAAGGAGGGTCCCGACCCGAAACTTCATCTGTCCATTTCCCTCCGCAGATGCTGCCGGGCCCGTTGAGTTCTTCCAGCATTTGTTGATTTGGGAACTACTCAAGACTTTAAGAATCAGCCCACATCTTACTAGGAGGTGAATTTTGCCAGGATTCTGAAAGCCAGTAAACGTTAGTCAACTTCACTGTGGGCAGCTCAGTAGCACGGCTGGAGGGGCTGCTGCCTCGTGGCACCCGAGACGCGGGTTCGATCCTGACCTCTGGTACCAACTGTGCGTGTGGAGTTTGCTCGTTCTCCCAGTGGGCTGTGTGCGTTTCCTCCGGATGCTCCGGTTTCCTTCCCCCCCCCACCCCCCTCCTCCGAGTGTGGAGGTGAGGACAGATTCTCAGGGAGTTGATTGTGCGGAGAATAGAATGGGATTGGTGTAAGTGGGAGGTCGATGGTCAGCATGGACTCTGTGGGCCGAAGGGCCTGTTTCACGGTGTGTAACTCTATGAGTCTGACCTCCAGAGATGAGCCGGTTTCTCTCTCTCTCTCTCTCCACCCACAGCCTCCGCTCTGCAGTATCTCCACCAGCGTCACATCTCTCATCTGGACCTGAAGCCACAGAACCTTCTGCTCAGCTCCCAGTCCTCTCCTCACCTCAAGCTGGCTGGTGAGTTCACATCTGCCCCTCCCCATCCCTCCTTCATGTTGATAGTCACAAGATGCTGGAGTAACTCAGCGGGACAGGCGTCAATCACGGGCTTCTTCATGCTGCTGCCTTTAACCTCCCTCCTCATTTCACCCACCCATGCAACTTTCAAGGGTTGCAATTTCCGCTTTAGTTTAGTTTTAGTTTAGAGACAATAGGTGCAGGAGGAGGCCATTTGGCCCTTCGAGCCAGCACCGCCATTCAATGTGATCACGGCTGATCATCCCCAACCAGTACCCCGTTCCTGCTTTCTCCCCATATCCCCTGACTCCGCTATTTTTAAGAGCCCTATCTAGCTCTCTCATGAAAGCATCCAGAGAACCGGCCTCCACCGCCCTCTGAGGCAGAGAATTCCACAGACTACACAGATACAGCACGGAAACAGGCCCTTTGGCCCACCTCAAACAGGCCCTAAATCCCTCCTCAACTCCATTCCAAAGTCACGTCCTTTTATTCTGAGATGGAGCCCTCTGGGCCCTGACTCTCCCATTACTAGACCACCCTCTCTGCATCTACTCTGTCCAAGCCTTCTGTAGCGTTGAACCTGCACTTGACCATGCTAGTAGATCGGATGGACTGAATGGCCTTCCTTTGCCATTCCCTAACGTTTCCAGATTGCTCCCTGAAGCGGGCCATACAATCGTGGCATTTTAGGTGACAATCCTTCCGCGTGAGGTGTGGGTCTTCACGGAGACCAGGAACTCAGATACTGGAACGGGGATCAAAACACAAACCGCTTGATCCAACACTGCAAGAAATGGCAGAGAATTGTGGACGCAGCCCAGACCATCCCATTAACCAACCCCCCCTTCCTTTGAAGACGGGCACCAAATGCTACGAGTAATTCTGTGGGTCAGGCAGCAACTCCGGAGAAAAGGAATAGGGAGACGTTTCGCATCGAGACCCTTCTGCAGACTGAGACCCCCTCCCTTTATACCCCCCGCTGCCTTGGCAAGGCCAGCAGCATCACCAAGGACCAGTCGCACCCCGGTCACCCCCTCTCCTCCCCTCTCCCGTCAGGCAAGAGGCACAGAAGTGTGAAAACGCACACCTCCAGATTCAGGGACAGTTTCTTCCCAGCTGTTTTCAGGCAACTGAACCATCCTACCAACAACCAGAGAGCCGTCCTGAGCCACTATCTCCCTCATTGGAGACCCTCGGACTATCTTTGATCAGACTTTACTGGAGTTTATCTTGCACTAAACATTATTCACGTTATTCCCTTTATCGTGTACCGGGCGACTCGATTGTAACCATGCACGGTCTCCGCTGACTGGTTAGCACGCAACAACAAGCTTTTCACTGTACCTCGGTACACGGGACAATAAACCAAACTCGAACTGGTAGCCAAGAGCTGGGAGAACTCAACGGGACGGGCAGCAAGTGTGGAGGAGTCGGTCCGCCTCGTCCGCAGATGCTGCCCGGGGCGCGGAGTTTCTGTGTGCGTTTCCGGGACTGACGAGCCACGTTTGTGTCCCATCCCCCCCTCGCCGCAGACTTTGGCTTTGCGCAGCACATGTCCCCGTGGGACGAGAAGCGTGTTCTGCGCGGCTCTCCGCTGTACATGGCGCCGGAGATGGTCTGTCGGCAGCAGTACGATGCCAGAGTGGATCTGTGGTCGGTCGGTGTCATTCTGTACGGTGAGCGGACCGGGGGGGGCAAGGGTGGAGGGCAACGGGGCACGCAGGGGAGGGTGAGGGATTATAGTGCATGGATATGACAGTTTTACAGGGAATCTGGCCAAACTTGGGAAGATGGGACTCGTTTAGATGGGGCAACTGGGTGGGCAAGCTCAAAGGCCTCTCTTCCTTCTGGATAACGTTATCACTCTATCAGCCCAGATGTTGTTTGATCATTTCTCTCGACAGATACTGTCTGGCTTGTTGAGGTCCACAAGCAGTTCGTTTTTTTGTTCGATCTTTTATTTAGGTTTTTGCTGAAACTAATATTTGCATTTTGTGAATGGGGGGTGGAGGTGGGCGGGAGACTGGCGGGGGGAGGGGGGGGGTCGGGGGTGGGGGGAGACAGCCGTGGGAGGGGGTTTTGGGAGTTGGGGAGTTGGTGGAGGGGTGGCGTTTTGGAATGGGGGGAGGAAGGAGACCGTGGGGGGGTGGGATTTTGATATAGTGGCGTGGGGAGGGGGGAGTGGGAGACTGGTGTGGGGTGGGTGGCCCGAGTGGGGAGTGGAGACTGTGTGGGGGGTGTGGTGTAGTGGGGAGGGGGAGACTGGGTGGGGGGGTGGAGTGGGGGAGGTGGGAGACTGGTGTGGGGGGGTGGAGTGGGGAGTGGGAGTGGGGGTGGGGGGTGGAGGGGGGAATGGGTGTGGGGGGGGGAGTGGGGGAGTGGGAGACTGGTGTGGGGGTGGTGGGTGGAGGGAGGGGGGGGGTGGAGACGGGGGGAGTGGGAGACTGGTGTGGGGGGGGTGGAGGGGGGAGTGGGAGACTGGTGTGGGGGGGGGGTGGTGGCGCCTCAAAGTGGGGAGTGGGGATGGGAGACTGGTGTGGGGGGGCGTGGAGGGGGGTAAGGGAGACTGGTGATGGGGGGGGTGAAGGGGGGAGTGGAGGTGGTGGGAGACTGGGGGGGGTGTGAGTGGGGAGTGGGAGACTGATGTGGGGGAGGGGTGGAGGGGGGGGGAGTGGTGGTGTGGGGGGGTGGGGGTGAGTGGGGAGTGGAGACTGGTGTGGGGGGGGTGGAGGGGGGGTGGGAGTGGTGTTGGGGGGGGGGGTGGAGTGGGGAGTGGAGACTGGTGTGGGGTGGGGTGGAGGGGGGAAAGTGGGAGTGTGTGGGGGGGGGGGGAGTGGGTGGAGTGGGAGAGGTGTGGTGGGGGGGGTGGAGGGGGGAGTGGGAGTGGTGTGGGGGGGGTGGAGTGGGGTAGTGATGGAGACTGGGGAGTGGGGGCTGGGCGCACTTTTTTGGTTTTGTCTGGAGTGTTACCCTACTAAAAGAGTAGTGGGGGAGGGCGAGGTCATGTTTGGGGTGGGGGTGGCGGAGTGGGCCAATTGCTACGACTGATGGTGTGGGGGGATGCCGGGGTGCTAGTTCGTGGAGTTGGGTTGGGTTGAGGCTAGGGTATTTGGCTACCAGGAATGGGGAGTGGGAGACGGAGACCTGGTGTGGGGGGGGGTGGAGCGGGGGAGTGGGCCAGTGGTGTGGGGGGGGAGGTGGAGTTTGCGGGACGTGGAGGCTGGTGTTGGAGGGCAGCGTGGAGGGGGGGAGTGGGCAGTGAGTGTGCGGCGGCCCGGTGGAGTGGGGAGTGGGACTGGTGTGGGGGGGGGTGCGAGTGGGGGAGTGGGAGTGTGTGGGGGGGGGTCGGAGTGGGGAAATGGGAGACTGGTGTGGGGGGGGGGTGGAGGGGGGCGTGGGAGAGACTGTGACGGGCGGGGGTGGAGTGGGGAATCGGAGGACTGGCCTCCTCTTCTGTGGGGGTGGGGGTGGAAATTGGGACGAATGGCCGTGGGATGGGGACGTGGGGGGGGAGGTGCAGGACATGGCGCTGACGTTGACCCCTGCGGTACCCGGTTTCGTTCCAGCAGGCGTCTGTTCGGCGCGGACGCCATTTGCATCAAGTCGTTATGTGCGAGCTGGAGGGGAAGATCCCGCAGCAGCAAGGCAGCTAGACGGTGGACTGTGAGTGACTGCGCACCCCCCCCCCCCCCGAGGCCCACGTGTTCAGAGGCCAGGAAAGATGACTTACCGAGAGGGCCGGTTAACTAAGCGGGCAGAAGAAGGATTCTGGACCAGAAAACGTCCACCCAATCCTTCTCTCAGTAACGCTGCCACTGTCCCGCTGGGTCACTTCCAGCCACTTTTGTGTTTCTCTCTTTGGAGTTTTGTGACTGAAAATAGGACGGTTCTTTTTTATCATCGGGTCAAAGGAGTGATCGTCTTCTTATTGTGAATCCTCCTGTCACCCTCCTTATCTGGATGGAACAAGGATCATGCAATCTAAAATATTTTTCTCTCTTCTAAATCTAAATCTACTCCCTAAGCATGCCGAGGGTACAGAGGCAGTTGAAGAAAAGCAAATGGCTCCCATGGGACCTTTAATAACAAGAGGAACCGATATAGGTCCTTCTGCGAGTTGTACTACTAGGGCTCCCTCATAAGTGAGACCACCCATGGAGGATTGTGCGCAGCTTTGGTTCCGCCTCTAATTTGAGGGGCGAGAAGGACATATCTTGCTATTGATGGGAAGCCAGTGCAGCGTTGTTGGTTTACAGAAGGTTAATTCCGGGATGGCCGGGACTGTCATATGCTGTATGTGAATGAGCAGCTGGGCTTGTACACTCTGGAGTTTGAACGGCATTAGAGAGGGGATTCTCAGATTGAAACATATAATATTGTTAAGGGCTTCTTGGACACGCTAGGGGCAGGAACAATGTTCTCGATGTTGGGGGTGAGTCCAGATCCAGCGCGGCCACAGTTTAAGAATAGGAAGTAAGCTATTTAGATACGGAGACGACGAAACACTTTTTCTCACAGAGAGTTGGTGTGTCTGTCGAACTTCTCTGCCCAGAGGGCGGTGGAGGCCGGTTCTCTGGATGCTTTCAAGAGAGGAGCTAGATTGGGCTCTCTTAAAGATTGCAGAGTCTGGGGATATGGGGACGAAGGCGGAACGGGGTACTGATTTGGGGGATGATCAGGCCATGATCACATTGAATGGCGTGTGCTGGCTTGATGGGCCGAATGGCTCCTCCATGCACTATGTTTATTGAGCCGTGTTCTGCAGAAATGTTGTCAGTTGAAGGCGTCGCCACCACGAGGGACCTCTGATCAGGATGTTGCAGGTTTTATAGACTCAAATAATGTTCCTCCTCTTGTCTCTCCCTTCTCAGCTCTCCCTCAGCCCTCGGGCTCCTTCTCTTCCTTTTTCCTTTCTACTCCCCCCCAACCCCCTGCATCAGTATGTGAAAAAGGGTTTTCCCACACACAGGAGGCAATATATCAATTTACTGAAGCATATTAACTACAATTCTATTTGTCTTTGGAGTGTGGGAGGGAACGGAGAGCACCGGTGATGAGAAAACGGTGAAAAGAAATGAAGGGTCGTGACCGGAAATGTTCACCCATTTCCTGTCGCTCTATGGATGCTTGCTCTCACCCGCTGATTTCACTCCAGCCCTTGGTGTCTACCTTCAAAAATATTTAATGTTTGAAAGAAGGCTCGTCCCGAAAGTCCCTATCCCTTGTCTCCAGCGATGCAGGTAACGTACTCACTTTGTGTCTATGTGATCTGCCTCCTGGACTATTTTAGGGCAGCAGTGAAGGTCCTCCACTCCTGTGTGTTCTGGGCTCAGTTCTGGACCCCGGTAAGGTCCACTGTTTCCAATTTCCTCTCTACAGTTCGCCGGCCAGATGGTTTAGGGTCTCCCTCTTTTCATCTTTCCCTTCACCTGATCCAGTGCAGGGCTATTCTGGGGATGCTGTTTCTGGTACCACATTCCATCCCCGAATATATGGCGATAGACCTGGAAGTCCATCCGCGCCAGTAAGCGTTGATCCCTTTCAGCTGCCTGTTTCCTCTACGTTATGTGTTTTACGAGGCTCAAGGTTGTATAGCGCTGTGGGGTCAATCCCCAACCTGGAGGGACCCAGTGGATCGCTAGTCCGTCTCGGCCTCTACCCTTCACATCCTGCCCAGCGTGGGTGGGAGATGACCCCTAACATGGAGACGACATCTCCGGGGCCATATGCTCTAGGGGGTACTGAGACACACAAGTCCCCGATCACAACAGGGAGCTGGTCTGACCGCTGAGTTCCTCCAGCTTTTTGGTGTATATTTTAGATTTCATATCTCCCCCCCCCACAAGATATTTTAATGCCTCCACCCCAGATTGCAGCTAGAGTCGTACAGCATGGAAACAGGCCCTTTGGCCCACCATGCCCACACCGGCCAACGTGCCCCATCTGCACCAGTCCCACCTGCCTGCGTTTGGCCCATATCTCTCTAAACCTGTCCTATCCATGTAACTGACCAAATGGTTCATAAACGTTGTAATAGAACCTGCCTCAACTACCACCTCTGGCAGTGGTTCCAGATGTGTTACAACCCCCCACTGACCAGCTGTTTTACAGCTATCCCCTGGCTCCAGATGTTTTAGCTGTTTATAAAACGCCTCTCCCTCAGCTCAAGCTATTTACCCCAACCCCCCCCCCCCCCCCCACTCCAGATGTTTTAATACCACCTCCCACCTGACTCTGGGGTTATGGGGAGAAGGCAGGAGAATAGGGTGAGGAGGGAGAGATAGATCAGCCGTGATTGAATGGCGGAGTAGACTTGACGGGCCGAATGGCCTAATTCTACTCCTATAACGTACAAACTCACTCCAACAACTCAGATGTTTTACCATGTCCCCGACTCCAGCTGTTTTACTCCAACTCCACTGATGTTTAAAACATTTCCTCTCCAACTCCAGATGTTTTACCACCTCCCCCAAGCTCCAGATGTTTTACCATCTCTCCTACTCCAGATGTTTTACCATCTCTCCTACTCCAGATGTTTTACCATTTCTCCAACTCCAGATGTTTACCCTCCCCAAGCTCCAGATGTTTTACCATCTCTCCTACTCCAGATGTTTGACCATTTCTCCAACTCCAGATGTTTTACCATCTCTCCTACTCCAGATGTTTGACCACTTCCCCCCACCTCCAGATGATTTCTACCATCTCTCCTACTCCAGATGTTTGAAACCATTTCTCCAACTCCAGATGTTTTACCATCTGCTCCTACAGGTGTTTTACCATCTCTCCAACTCCAGATGTTTTATACCACCTCCCCCAAGCTCCAATGTTTTACCATCTCTCCACCTCCAGATGTTTTACCATGTCTCCAACTCCAGATGTTCTACCACCTCCCCCAAGCTCCAGATGTTTTACCTGTTTCCCGTCCCCCTGCAGCTTCCGGCAGGTTCCCGGGTCTCCGCGGAGTGCCGGGATCTCTTGCTCCGACTGCTGGAGAGGGACCCGGAGCAGCGGATGATCTTCGAGGAATTCTTCACCCACCCGTTTGTCGACCTGGACCACATGCCGGACGCCGGGAGCCTGGACAAGGCGGTAGGTCAGCGCCGCCCCGTGCGGCCAGTGGGGGGCGGTGTGGAACGGCCACCTCATTCCACTCTCCT
The DNA here is from genome assembly GCA_035221665.1 of Okamejei kenojei. NCBI lineage: Eukaryota > Metazoa > Chordata > Chondrichthyes > Rajiformes > Rajidae > Okamejei > Okamejei kenojei. Next base: position 12,736,573 of record CM069169.1, on the reverse strand, counting down.
CCCATCTCTCCCTCCACCTCTCTCCCTCCCACTACCTCTCTCTCTCTCGCTCTCTCTCTCTCCCCACTCCCGTTTGACCATCTCGCTCTCCCCTGCAGACAGCCCTGGTGACGGACGCTGTGCAGAAGGACACACAGGGAGACTTTGCCTCCGCGCTGTCTCTCTACTGCAGGTCTCTGGAGTACTTTGTCCCAGCCTTGCACTGTGAGTTCCACTCCTCCCACCCTGCACGGGGACTTTCCCTAGCCATCTCCCCCCCCCCCCCCCCCTTCCTGTCCCACCCCCCCCTCTCCTCCTTCCCCCTCCACCAGTCCCTCCCCTCCTCCCCTCATCCTCTCCTTTGCCTGCTCCTCGCCCCCACTCCCCTACCTCTCCCCCCCCCCCCCCCCTCCCTTTCCTGCCCCACCCCTCTCTCCTCCTTCCGCCTCCCCCCCGGTCCCCCGCCCTTCCTCCTCAACTACCTCCCTTGCCCGCTCCTCTCCCCTCTCATCCCCACTCCCCCCCTTCTCCGCAGTCCCTCTCACTCCCCCCTCATCCTCCCTCTCCCTCCACTCTTTCCCCTCCTCATCCACTACCTCTTCCCTCCCCCCCTCCCTCACCCCCCATCTTTCCCTCTCCAACCACTCCCGCCACTGAAACCCTTCCCCCTCCCCTCCCCCCCACCCAGTCTCTCTGCCACCAGCTGCCTGAGTTCGCTTCATTGCTGACCACATTCCCAAGTGTAAACCCTCCTGTGCTGTTGCCGGAAGCTAATCTTCATCTTCATCTTCTTCCTCCTCTTCCTCCGTCGTCGGTCCCCAGATGAATCTGACTGTCGGCGCAAGGCAGCGATCCGGTCAAAGGTAGGATTGACGAGGTATATGGAATAGCCATGTCGTGCGTACTAACTATCCAATGTTCCCCATGTTGGGGGAGTCCAGAACCAGGGGGTCGCAGTTTAAGAATAAGGATTCGGCCATTTTGGACTGAGTTGAGGAAAAACTTTTTCACCCAGAAAGTTGTGAATCTGTGGAATTCTCTGCCACAAAAGGCATTGGAGCCCAATTCACTGGATGTTTCCAAGAGAGAGTTAGATACAGCTCTTGGGGCTGACGGAATCAAGGGATATGGGGAGAAAGCAGGAAGATTGTTAAGGGGTTGGACATGCCTAGAGGCAGGAAACATGTTCCCGATGTTGGGGGAGTCCAGAACCAAGGGCCACGGTTTAAGAATAAGGAGTAAGCCATTTAGAACGGGAGACGAGGAAACAGAGTGTGGCGAGTCTGTGGAATTCTCTGCCTCATCGTAGCCTTGTCTCATTCTTATCGTGTTCTTATTCTCACGGACCTTTGGGTCCACCACTCACTTGGCTCTTCGTATTCGGGTTGCCAGGTAACGCAGTACATCTCCAGGGCGGAGGAGCTGAAGACGCTGGTCGCCAAGGGCAACAAAGCGGACTTTGAGCAGGCCAGGAGCGAGAGAGGTCTACTGAGAGGTGAGGGCGCGGGCGGCTCTGCGCAGAGAACGTGTCCACCAGCCGCCAGGTACTTGGATCAGTCTGAGGAAGGGCCCCGGTCCAGAATGTCTGCTGCCGTTCAGCCTGACCCGCTGAGTCTCTCCACAACCTAGTGTTTTACCACCATGTTGGCTTCTTGCCATTGGCATCTCGAAGGGGTGCTGTCTTGTTGAAGCTGTTTGTCATAGAGTCATGCAGCCCTGAAACTGGTCCTTCAGCCCAACATGCCCATGCTGACCAAGATGCCCCATCTAAGCTCGTCTTATGCAGCTTAGAAACTGGGCCTTGGTCGCTCCTCAGGCCCCTAAGAGCCGTGGAGTCATACAGCATGGGGGTGGGGGGATTGCGACCTTCACGTGGCCCGCCCTGTTTCGACTAATGCAATCAACTCGACGTGCACAAACGGAAGATCAAATAGGACAAGTTGTCCGACAACTTTAGGCTGTGCGCGCCACACGAAAGAAGAACAGCATGGAAATGGATCCTTCGGCCCAACCTGCCCACAGTGACCAACATGTCCCGTCTACACTAGTCCCAGCTACCTGTGTTTAGACCATAATCCCTCTAAACCTGTCCTATCCACATTGCAATGGTCCCTGCCTCCCTTCTCCTTCTTGCGTGTGGCGTGCACAGCCTCAAGTTGCAGGGCAACTTGTTCTGTTTGATCTTATTTGCCGGGTTGATTGCATTCGTCGAAACAGGGCGGACCACGTGAAGGTTGCAATCTCCCACCCCCTTCCATACACCCTCCACCCTTTGGAATAAGGTAGACAAAACATGCTGGAGAAACTCAGCGGGTGAGGCAGCATCTATGGAGAGAAGGAATAAGGGACGTTTCGAGTCGAGACCCTTCTTCAGACTACTTCTCCCCATAGATGCTGCCTCACCCGCTGAGTTTCTCCAGCATTTTTTGCCTGCCTTCGATTGTTCCAGCATCTGCAGTTCTTTCTTAAACACCCTTTGGAAAACGTTACTCTCAGACTCCGATTAATTTTTTTCCCCTGGACCTTAAAGTCCTGGCAATACCTTTCTAAATCTCTGTACATCTTCTTGGCACATAAACCTGTTCAACACGTTCTGCCTCCCGTTAGGATCAGCTTGGTCTGAATGCATCTGGGTGTACATGGATAGACGCCAGAAGCTGGAGTAACTCAGCGGGACAGGCAGCATCTCTGGAGAGATGGAATGGGTGATGTTTCGGGTCGAGACCCTTCTTTAGACTGTCCTTGGTCTTGCAGAGTTGGTCTCAAACTTAGGTATTCAAGCGGGTTTAAATTTCTGGTCTTGCCGTTCACTGAGTGGCCACCAGGTAGAAGAGCTGAGTCAAAGGAGACACAAAGTGCTGGAGTAACTCAGCGGGTCAGGCAGCATCTCTGGAGCACATGGATTAGGCAGCGTTTTAGGTCGGAACCCTCCAGCCTAGCCTCGTGCTGAAGTCTGAATAAGGGTCCATTTCCCTCCACAGATGCTGCCTGCCTGACCCGCTGAGTTCCTCCCCTCGCTCTGTGTTTTGCTCGGGTTCCCAGCATCTGCTGTAACTTGTATTGCTAATTTCACAGCCCCATGTGATTTCTCGTGACGGAGAAGGAGGCCGTTCGGCCCGTCAATGCCGAGGCAGCGTGAAGTGTAGATTGAGTCAATGGGCGGGAGGTTGGTTTGCGTGATGGTCTGGGCTGTGTTTTCAACTCTTTGCAATTTTTTGCGGTCTTGGATGGAGCTGTTCGGAAACCAGGCTGCTATTCATCCCGATAAAATGCTTCCTGAGGCGCATCCATAGATATTGGCGAGGGGTGTTGGGGGCATTCCAAACTTCCTCAGGCAGCAGAGGCGCTGGTCAGCTTTCATGGCTCTCGCTTCCATGTGGCTGGTCCAGGACAAGTGGCTGGTGATATTCATTTCTAAGAACGTGAGATGGGTCATGAACTAAGGGCCTTCACGGCAAAATTGGGGCCTTGCGTGTGTGTGTTAGTGCGCGTGTGTGTTGGTGCTCGTATGTGTGTAAGTGAGTGCGTGTGTGTTAGTGCGTATGTGTTAGTTGGTGTGTGTGTGTGTTAGTGTGTGTAGTGTGCGTGTGTGTGTGCGTGTGTGCGTATGTTAGTGCGTATGTGTTAGTGCGTGTGTTTGGTCGTGTGCGGTGTGTAAGCGGCGCGCGTTTGTGTATAAGTGAGTGCGTGTGTGTGTTTGAGTTAGACCTACCCACCCCCCTGTTTGCTGAGACTGGGGTAGTAGTAGAGGTGCGGTGAGTTGCGGTCCCTCCTTCACCCCCTGACCCTTTCTGTTTCAGAGATGTCCCGGGACAAGCCGCGACTACTCGCTGCCCTGGAGATGGCGTCAGCTGCGGTCACCCAGGTGAGGCGACCATAGCATCCGGGGAGCCCCTTCAGCCCACCACACCTGTGCTAGCTTCTCCAAGACGTCTCCAATGAGACCCAGTACAATTTCTATCTCAAATTGCCATGGATCAAGGACCTTAGACTTTAGAGATCCCGTACACTAGCACTATCCAACACACATCAAGGACAATTTATAATTTTTACCAAAAATTATTTGAGAAAACCCACCCGGTCGCAGGGAGAACGTACACACAGCAGCCGTAGTCGGGAGTCAGGATCGAACCCGGGTCTCTGGCGCTGTGAGGCAGCGAACTCTACCGCTGCGCCACCGTGCCGCCCTTGCGGGTTTGAAAAAAAAAAGGGTCAACGTGGTTTGGTTCAATTGGCTAGCATTGACTTGATGGATGGAATGGCCTCTTGTGTGCCATCAGTTTCTGCTGAGGGCTGTTCTGTGGAGAATGCAAATGCAATCAGTTGCACCTCATTTTTACACCCCCACAATAGAGCCTCGAGCAAACCATAGGGATCCCACGCGAGCTCACGGAGAGAGGACTGTGACTGGATTTGTGAACTTGAAGAGTGGTTCACAAGGGGGGGGGTTTAGTTCAGAGATACAGCATGGAAACCCGCCCTTCGGACCATCTTTCATCCATTCGCACGAGTTCTATGTTATCCCACTTTCCCATCCACTCGCTACGTCCCAGGGGCAATTTTGTTTTACAGAGTTCAGTGTAGTTTATTGTCTCGTGTACTGAGGCTTTCTGTTGCGCGCTAACCAGTCAGCGGGAAGACAAGACGTGATTACAATCGAGCCGTTCGCAGTGTGCGATAAGGGAATGATACAGATGCACGATCAGACTTCTCCAGGGTCTCGACCCGAAACGTCGCCAATTCCTTCCCTCCGCAGTTGCTGCCTCAACCCGCTGAGTTTCTCCAGCGTTTTGTGTCTACCTTCGATTTTGCCAGCAGTTCTTTCTTAAACGTTGGGTGCAAGATAAAAGCCAGTGAAGTCCGATCAAAGCCACCTGCGGGTCTCCAATGAGGTAGATAGTGGAAGCAGACAAGCAGCTGAGCAACAGGCCTGTGTCTGAGTCCGTGCTGAAAATGATGCCAAATTAAATTAATCTCTCCTGTCTGCATCCGTGTCCCTCCATTCCCTCTGTCAATCAGTGCACGATAAAGGCCAATTAACCTACAAACCCGTACGTCTCAGGAGTGTTGGAGGACACTAGAGCACCACGGAACCCCATGTGATCACAGGGAGAGCCTGCAAACTCCACACAGACAGCACCGGAGGTCAGGATCGAACCGGGGGCTCTACCACTGCGCCCTGGGATCTACAGTGGGCTGGTTAGCAGGCTAGGTGGGCAGAATGGCCCCCCCCCCCTTCCTGCGCACACCCATGGTCAGTGGGGGATCGGTTGGCGGTGGGGGGGGGGGTTCGTCAGCGCTCGCAGGGTCGGGGGGTCCCATGAATCCAACTCCCGCGCCCCCAGGACGGCGGCAGCCTTCGGGATGAGCTTGCTGATTCTGTCCGTCGGCGTCCGCGCCCTGCTCCCCCGTCCCCCGTCCCCCGGCAGCAAAGAAGATGGCGCTGACCACCACCACCGGTGAATGATGGAACATCTGCGGGCGTTGGAAGCGGGGAGCCTCCTCAGGAACTACAGCCAGCTCTGCCCCTTCTTGCGCAGTCTCACAGCGTTCCCGGACCAATCCCGCCTACTGTCCAGGAAAACTGCCAAGGTACCTGTGCACCTTGGGAAACTGCGATCCACATCCTCGATGGAACCAGGGGACAGGGGACAGGGGTGCTCCTCTCCTCCTAAATTCCACCACCAACTCCTTAGGCTTGTCTTAGGTGGTGAGCTAATTCTGTAATTCAGTATCTACTGTCCTCTTCAGCTTCTTGCCTTAAATCTGTGTCCTCTGGATCTTAGCTCCCTTCACCTGGATCTATTCACCTGACGATTTTATACACTTCTGTGAGATCATCCCTCAGCCTCCAAAAAATCTGTCTGAAGAAGGACTCCGATCCCAAACGTCACCTATGAATGTTCTACAGAGATGCTGCCTGAAGCTGCTGAGTTCCTCCAGCATTTTATGTCCTTTTTGGGATAGAATGGTAGTCTGTCCATTTTTCCACTTGCAAAGCTAACTGCAGTTCAAATCTCCAATATTGATACAAACTATCACAGCAACTGAGGAAAGGAGGATCTTAAGTTTCATTTAATTTAATTTAGTTTTAGAGATCCAGCACAGAAACAAGCCTCTCGGCCCACTGAGCACCTCGTCGACCAGCGATCCCCGTGCACCAACACCATCCTACACACTAGGGTCAATTTACAGTTTTTTTTAACCGAAGTCTATTAATCTACAAATCTGTACGCCTTTTGGAGTGTGGGAGGAAGCTGGAGCTCCCAGAAAAAACCCACGGAGAACGTGCAAACTCCATACCTCTTATGAAGAGTCTTGTACTCATGACCGCGACTCACACCTTCTCCCTATCCCTCTGCTCTGCCCGCAGGAGGCAGGGGGCGATGACTCAGTGGAGACCCTGCACCTGTACCAGCAGAGCCTGGGAGAACTGCTCCCCATGCTGTCCGGTGAGTAGAGATAGCGGTGAGGAGGGGGGTGGGGGCGGGGGGTGGGGGGGGTACAGGCCCAGGGAGGCTGGAGCAGCTTCCGATTCAGTCATACCGCACAGAAACAGGCCCTTCAGCCCACCTAGCCCACACTGACCAACATGCCCCATCTACACTAGTCCCACCTGCCTCACTATGGCCCATATTCCCTCTAAACCTGTCCTATCCATGTACCCATGTATCCAGAACAAAGCGTCACAGTTCAAGGATAAGGGGCAAGTCTTTTAGGAGCAAGATGAGAATTTTTGTTTTCACACACAGAGAGTGGTAAATCTGTGGATTTACTCTGGCAACTCATTCCATACGCCCACCGTGAGAAAATGCTGCTCTTTGCGTCCCTATTAAATCTTTCCTGCCTCTTTTTGAAGGATAAGGGGGAAGTCTTTTAGGACCGAGATGAGAAAAACAATTTTCACACAGAGAGTGGGTGAGTCTGTGGAATTCTCTGCCGCAGAAAGTAGTTGGGGCCAGTTCGTTGGCTATATTTAAGAGGGAGTTAGATGTGGCCCTTGTGGCTAAAGGGATCAGGGGGTATGGAGAGAAGGCAGGTACGGGATACTGAGTTGGATGATCAGCCATGATCATATTGAATGGCGGTGCAGGCTCGAAGGGCCGAATGGCCTACTCCTGCTCCTATTGTCTATGTTTGTAGCCGAGGATTAAATGCCGTTCTTGCACCAGCTCGTTTCATACACCCAGGTCCCTGTTAAATCTCCCCCCCCCCCCCCACCTTAAACTCGGCAGCACGAGATGCTGTTGACGTTCCCTCTCACTGACTGTGTGGCTCCATGTTCCCAGTGGCCTTGTCCTTCATGTGGGCATCGCAGACACTGAATGGAAGCAGCAGGGGGCAGGGAGGGGGTGAGGGGTGGGGGTGGCAATGTGTGAGGATATGGAGGATCTACTGTAACAAGCAGACTGTTCATTGCTCTCTCTCCCCTCCCCCTCCCCTCCCTCTCCCCTCCCCCTACCCTCCCTCCCCCCCTCCCCTCCCCCCCTCCCTCTCCCCTCCCTCTCCCCCTCTTCTTTTTTTCCTCTCTCCCCCCCCCCCCCCTCTCTTTCCCCTCTCCCCACTCTTCCTCTCTTCTCTCCCCCTCTTCTCCTCCCCCCTCTTCTCTCCCCAATCCCCCTTTTCTCTCCCCACTTTCTCTCCCCCCTATTTTTATTTTTTTTTTGTTTTTTTTTTTTTTTCTTCCCCCTCTTCTCTCTCCCCTCTTCTCCCACCGCTTCTCCTCCCTTCCTCCTCTTTGCTTCCCTCTCACCCCCTCTTCCCTCTTACCCTCTCCCCCTCTCTCTCTCCCCCTCTCCCCTCTTTCCTCTCTTCCCATCTCCTTCCCTCTTCCCTCTCCCCCCCCCCTCTCTCTCCCCTCCTCTCTCTCCCCTCTTCTCCCTCCCCCTCTACCTCTCCCCCTCTTCTCTCTCCCCCTCTTCCCTCTCTTCCCTCTCCCCCTCTTCTCTTCCCTCTCCCCTCTTCCTCACCCCCCCTCGCTTCTCTCCTCCTCTCTCTCCCCTCTTCTCCCTCCCCCTCTCCTCTCCCCTCTTCCTCTCCCTCTTTCCCTCTCCCCCTCTTCCCTCTCCCCCCTTCCCTCTCCCCCTCTACCCTCTCCCCCTCTTACTCTCCCCCTCTTCCCTTCCCCTCTCCCCCTCTCCCTCTCCCTCCCCCTCTTCCCTCTCCCCCTCTTCCACTTCCCCTCTCCCCCGCTTCCCTCCCCCTCTCCCCCCTCCTCTTCCCTCTCCCCCCTCTTCCCACCTCCCTCTCCCTCTCCCTCTCCCTCTCTCCCTCTCCCCCTCTCCCCCTCTCCCTCTCCCTCTCCCTCTCCCCGTCTCTCTCCCACTTACAGCCGAGTCACAGGGTAGAAGACGAGTGTTGCTGCATGCGGAGGTAAGGACAAACATCGCATTATTGGACCAGGTGGGTTTCCTCTGGGTGCTCCGGTTTCCTCCCACATCCCAAAGGCGTGCAGGTTTGTGGGTTAATTGTGGGTTCCATAAATTAACCCCTAGTGTGGAGGGAGCGGAGGAGAAAATAGGAGAGCATAGAACAAGTGTGGACAGTCGATCGAAGGTTAGTGTGGACTCGGTGGGACAATTTTTCTGCTTCTCCTCATAACCTTACTGAGGCCCTTACTAATTGAGGATCTATCAATCTCTTGAAACATATCCAAAACCCTGACCTCCACAGCCAGCTGTAGCAATGAATTCTACAGATTCACCCCCATTCCCCGCCTAAAGAAATTCCTCCTGGTCTCCATTCTGACTTCCAGTGCTGTCTGTGTGGAGTTTGCACGTTCTCCCCCGTGACCCACTTTAGCAAGCACTCCCTACACACTGGGGATATTTTTTTAATTCATTTAAACGGAGGCCAATCAACTTCCAAACCCGCACGTCTTTGGGATGTGGGAGGAAACCGGGGCAGCCGGAGGAAGCACAGGGAGAATGGAAACACACGCACAGAGACAGAGACAGAGACGGAGACAGACAGACAGACAGACACACCCTGAGGTAATGATCAGACCTGGGTCAGTTTTACCAGCTGCACCATTGTTCTGCCTTGGAGGGTATGGATAGGCAATATTTTAGGTCGAGACCCTTCTTCAGACAGATTGGAGTAGTAGGGGGACAGAGTTGGAAAAGAGAGGTGGGAGTGGGACAAAGTTTGGCAAGTGATAGGTGGATACAGGTGAAGGGGAGGGGGAGTATCGGTGGTGGATGGGTGTAAGTAATTAATGCTTTGTTCAAAAGTTGTTTTCTGAGTGAGTGAGTTCTTCTGTTCTCTCTGACGCCCTGCAGATCAAGAGCCTCATGAGCCGAGCGGAATACCTGAAGGAGCAGCTCAAGGTGAGGCACTGTTAGAGTTCCAGCACGGAAACAGGCCCTTCGCCCATTGAGTCCGCACCGCCCAGCGATCCCCGCGCACGGTGGCGCAGAGATAGAGTCGCTGCCTTACAGCGCCGGACACCCGGGTTTGATCCCGACCACGGGTGCTGTCTGCACGGAGTTTGCACGTTCTCCCCGTGAGCGCGTGGGTTTTCTCCGAGATCTTCGGTTTCCCATCGCCATCCCTTCGGTGACCCGCACCCGCTGAGGTTCTCCAGCACTTTTGTCCACCTTCGATTTTCCAGCATCTGCACTTCCTTCTTGAACACCCCAAAGACGTACAGGTTTGTAGGTTAATTGGGCTCGGTGTCAATGTACATTGTCTCCAGTGTGTGTGTAGGGCAGTGTTAATGCGTTGGGATTGGGATTTCGTGTACCCCTTGCGTTCCCTCGCTCTCCGTCCCTCCCCCACCCTAGTCGTCCTGCCAGTTCCACCGTTCGTTTCCCTTTGTTGTCACCTCGTCCACAGCCAACAATGGACCATTGTGGGCTCCGCCTCTCCTTGTTCATCGGTGCCGGCTCCGATTTGTTCTCTACCTTTTCGTGCCTCTAATTTCCCTCTCCCCTGACACGCAGTAAGAAGAAAGGTCTTGACCGGCAGCGTCACCTTTTCCTTTTCACCAGAGACGCTGCCTGACCCGCTGCGTTACTCCAGCAGTCTGTGTCTATCTTCAATGTAAAACTCTCTTCGTTTCTCTGCATCCCACCACCTCTATTTCATTTGCTCCGTCCCACCCCTCTTTCAATAATCTTAACACCTTACGGAAGGTTTTGTACACCTTTCCCAGTAGTGGCTTGAATGCCGAGCGAATTAGACAATAGGTGCAGGAGCAGGCCATTCGGCCCTTCGAGCCAGCACCGCCATTCAATGTGATCATGGCTGATCATCCCCAATCAGTACCCCGTTCCTGCCTTCTCCCCATATCCCCTGACTCCGCTATCTTTAAGAGCCCTATCTCGCTCTCTCTTGAAAGTATCCAGACAACCAGCCTCCACCGCCCTCTGAGGCAGAGAATTCCACAGACTCACCACTCTCTGGGTGAAAAAATGTTTCCTCGTCTCCGTTCCAAATGGCTTACCCCTTATTCTTAAAATGTGTGACCCTGGTTCTGGACTCCCCCACAACACCGGGAACTTGTTTCCTGCCTCTAGCGTGTCCAAACCCTTAACAATCTTATATGTTTCAATGAGATGCCCCGCTCATCCTTCTAAACTCCAGAGTAAGGGAATGAGGAAGCTGAGGACATGGGTTTGAAGTGAGGGGAAAGATTGGACAGGAACCCAAGCGGCAACGTTCCCCCACACGTGTATGGAATGAGCCACCCTACAGGAGAGGGT
>CM069169.1:12630888-12720888 GCA_035221665.1 Okamejei kenojei | reverse complement strand
TTGGCCTAAGTTAGGCTTGTTATTTTTAGGAGTGTTCTCCTTGTCTTTATTTTTTCCCGATGGTGTCACCAGTTAATTTGGTTTACCAGGGACTCGAGAGAGACTGCAGATGGCGGAATCTTGAGTAAAATGTTAGAGGGGCAAGGTGTTCGAGTAACTCAGCGGGTCAGGCAGCATCTCCGGAGAACATGGGCACTTGGTGCTTTGGGCCGGGACTCTTGTTGGAGTAACTCAGCGGGTCAGTCAGCGTCTGCGGGAGGGGGGTGGACAGATGGCAACGTCTGCGATCTGAAGAAGGGTCCCGACCCGAAACGTCGCCTGTCCATTTTTCTCCACAGGTGCTGCCTGACCCGCTGAGTACCTCCAACGCTTTTTCCTTTACAATTTGCAAAGGAAACATTTTTTTTTTTGAAGTTCATCAGGGTCAGCTGCAGCAATGGGAACCGGCCACCGATCGCCCGAACCAGGGGACCCAACAGGTTAAAGAAAAGCAGGAGTAATAGGTCACTCGCTCTTCATCCGTTTGTAAGTCATAGGGGCAGAATTAGGCCATTCGGCCCATTGAGTCTACCCCACCAATCAATCATGGCTGTTGCAGGGCGCCGCAGCTGCTTCCTCACCGCGCCACTGATCCAGGTTCAATCCTGACCATGACCATCAGAGATAGGAGCAGAATTGGGCCATTGCCATTCGGCCCATCTAGTCTGCTCTGCCATTCAATCATGATTTACGACATCCGTACTAATCAGGAATCTGTCTATCTCTACCTTCAAAATATCCACTGACTTGTGGCCTCCACAGGCTTCTGTGGCAAAGAATCCTACAGATTCACCACCCTCTGACTAAAGAAATTCCTCCTCTTCTCCTTCCTAAAGGAACGTCCTGTAATTCTGAGGCTATGGCCGCTAATCCTAGACTCTCCCACTAGTGGAAACATCCTCTCCTTATCCACTATATCCAGGCCTTTCACTATTCGGTAAGTTTCAATGAGGTCCCCCGCTCATCCTTCAAAACTCCAGCGAGTACAGGCCCAGTGCCGTCAAGTGCTCATCATATGTTAACCCACTCAACCCACTGTAGACCATCTCTGGAGGGGAGGGAGGTGAGGGGGTGAAAGTGGAGGGGGGGTTGGGGTTGCTAGAGGTTATCTAACATTGGAGACTACCTTGTTTCCACAGAGAGGGAATAGTTGCCCTGCTAACTGTTGAATCGGTCTGAAGAAGGGTTTCAGCCCGAAACGTTGCCTATTTCCTTCGCTCCATAGATGCTGCTGCACCCGCTGGGTTTCTCCAGCACTTTTGACTACCTCCTAACTGTTGCTTGCTCAAGAGGTTAGGAGGTGGATTTAGACCGAAGATAGACACAAAAAACTGGAGTAACTCAGCAGGACAGGCAGCATCTCTGGAGAGAAGGAATGGGTGACCTTGCGGTTCGGGACCCTTCTTCCGATTTAGACCGTTAGCCAGGGAACCACATTCCAGTCGAGTTATTAACTACCGTCTTTAGTGCTAATTATACTTAATTGAGAGCCCTGGGTGCTCCCACTCCATGTATCGGCAAATAAAACCTGGAGCCCCTTTGCTTCAGCAGGGAGAGGTGTCTGCGCTGTTTCTCATCTGGAACCGCAGCAACTCAGGAAATTGAAACACAATCAGGTCATTGTCCAAATAACTTTGTTTAATAGGAGGAGGTAAATTAATGACATCTTGTCGCAAGAATATAGTTGGCCTTCCAGGGCAGGCTGTCGCGTTTGTGTAACAGGAGATTCCTTCGCTCATTTTTCTCTTGTCACCTTTCATATTTTATGAGGATCTCTTTAATGACGGACCCCCCCCCCGCTTCAGTGGAAAGCCACATCTGCGTTTCGACTTGTCTGTATTGCTGTCTTGTTAAAGTGACTTAATGAATGGTTAAAAAGTAACTGTCGCCCTCAATAAAGTGAAAATAATGAAGGTTTAAACTCTGTGTAAGAAAGTACTGGTTTAGATCGATGGTAGACTCAAAATGCTGGAGTAACTCAGTGGGTGAGGCCGCACCTCTGGAGAGAAAAGGAATGGGCTGCATTTCGGGTTGAGATTTGCCCACATTTGGTCCTTATCCCTCGAAACCTTTCCTCTCCATGAATTTGTCCAAGTGTTTTTTAAAATGTTATCACAATACCTGTTCCAACTACCTCCTCTGACAACTCGTTCCATACGCCCACCGTGTGAAAATGCTGCCCTTTGCGTCCCTATTAAATCTTTCTTGTCTCTTTTTTAAGGATAAGGGGGAAGTCCTTTAGGACCGAGATGAGAAAAGCATTTTTCACACACACAGAGTGGTGAATCTGTGGAATTCTCTGCCACAGAAGGTAGTTGAGGCCAGTTCATTGGCTATATTTAAGAGGGAGTTAGATGTGGCCCTTGTGACTAAAGGGATCAGGGGGTATGGAGAGAAGGCAGGTACGGGATACTGAGTTGGATGATCAGCCATGATCATATTGAATGGCGGTGCAGGCTCGAAGGGCCGAATGGCCTCCTCCTGCACCTATTTTCTATGTTTCACCTCAAACCTATGTCATGTGGTTCTTGATTTCTCTTATCCTACGTGAAAGACTGAAGAAGGGTCTCGACCCGAAACGTTGCCTGTTTCCTTCCCTCCATAGATGCTGCCTCACCCGCTGAGTTTCCCCAGCACTCTCTGTCTACCTAAAAGACTATGCGTTCACCTTATAACTTCCCCTCATGATTTTATTCGCCTCTATAAATTCACATTTCAACCTCGTGCGCTCCAAGGATTAAATATGAACTGCAGATGCTGGTTTACACCGAAGATAGACACAAAACGCTGGAGTAACTCACCCATTCCTTCTCTCCAGAGATGCTGCCTGTCCCCGCTGAGTTACTCCAGCATCTTGCGTCATTCTCCAAGGGTTACAGTTTTTTCGAACCTCCCTCCCTTCCTCTCTGCGTAGAGCAGATGGTGTTTCACCCCCTGGAATATCCCGCGCACAATAACCTGTTACCCAGGTCTGAGAGCATTCACACTTTCAGGGTGGAATGTGGATGTGTAGGAGCTGGGAAAATCTGAATGACAATGGAACAGGCTTGACATTTCTCGAGGGCTGTTTGCTTCCTCTCTAAACATGCCTGACCTATTATCAGCAGCAAATGTTCCGAGTGTTTAGATTGGACAGGTGCAGTCAATGACATTGTAATAGATCTTCCAATCCAATATGACCATCTTTCATCGATCTACACTTAGAATTGGCACACGCCCGCACAGTTTCAGCCTGGTCCCTGCTTTAACGCGTGCAAGAAGGAACTGCAGATGCTACATTAAACCGTAGGCACAAAGTGCTGGAGTAACTCAGCGGGACAGGCAGCATCTCTGGAGAGAAGGGAAGGGTTTAAAGCTGTCACTTTTATCCTCCCCTGTTTAATTTCCCAGCCGATTCGCAAAATAAGATAAATTATGATTTTTGACCGGATTTTTGCGTTTTGCTGTGTGTTCCTCCCAGGTTTAATTCCCTGTTATATTTAATTCCCTCTTTTATTTGTTTTTTCTTTCTTGAAATTAAATACTGGAAATAGAGCGAGGCAAATTCTCAGCGATTCTGGTCAAACAGGTATCTCGGCAAGTGAATACTTGCGCTTTAGTTTAGAGATACAGCGGGGAAAGGGGCCCTTCGGCCCACCGGGTCCGTGCCGACCCCGCACATTAATACTATCCTATTAACACACTAGGGACATTTTTTTAAAACATTTATACCAAGCCAATTAACCTACAAACCTGGGGTTACACAAAATGCTGGAGAACTCAGCGGTGCAGTTCGGACCTACAAACCTGTACGTCTTTGGAGTGTGGGAGGAAACCGAAGATCTCGGAGACAACCCACGCGGGTCACGGGGAGAGCGTGCAAACTCCGTACAGACAGCGCCCGTAGTCAGGATCGAACCCGGGTCTCTTGCGCTGTGAGGCAGCGACTCTACCGCTCGAGGTAATACTGAAACAACCCCATTTAGCTACTAGTTTTGCCAATGTTGTGGGGCCCAAGCCTTTTATACATTGAATTTCCAGCTGATTTCAAACTAAATGCAAAACCAGAACATAAAGACTTACGCGGCAGTGAAAATACTGACCTAAAATCCTCGAAAACCCCATCAGGAAAATTGTATTGCTATCTTTAATTAATTGAAATATTTATTTAATTCGAGTGGACAACTCTTTACCATCTAAGCGCTGGAGGAACTGAGCGGGTCAGGCAGCATCTGCGGAGGGAATAGACAGGCTCGGTTTTGGCTTCTTCAGATAGATTGGTTCATAGCACAGATGCTGTCTGAACCGCTGAGTTTAGTTTAGGGATATAGCGTGGAAACAGGCCCTTTGGCCCACTGAGTCCATGCTGACCATTGATTACTCATCAGTTATTCCAATTTCTCATACACTCCTTGCACACTGGGGAAAACGTTAGCGGCCGATTAACCTAATGTGTAGGAAGGAACTGCAGATGCTGGTTTAAGCCGAAGCTAGTCACAAAAGTGCTGGAGTAACTCAGCGGGACAGGCAGCATCTCTGGAGAGAAGGAATGGGTGATGTTTCGGGTCGAGACCCTTCTTCAGACCCGTCTCGAAGGGCCAAATGGCCTACTCCTTCCTGCACCTATTGTCTGTTGACCCGAAACGTGACCCATTCCTTCCCTCCAGAGATGCTGCCTGTCCCGCTGAGCTACTCCAGCACTCTGTGACTCTCTTCGGCTTAAACCAGCATCTGCAGTTCCTTCCTACGCATGGAGAAGATGGCATTGAGGCTGGGAAGAGGGCAGAGAAACGCCTTCAAGTGTGAAACTCAGCCTTATAACTCTTCCTCAACTCTTAGCGTCGTGGCATGGCTTTATTGCCGTCTGCAGTCACACTGCAATAAAAGCTGGCCAACCCCTCTGTGCTGCGAATGTGTGTACGGGGCATTGGCGAGGCTGTTAAAACATTTTATATAGATGCAAGGAGACGGGCGACAGCCCCCAGTTAATGCCTCGAGTCTGACCCTGGGCGAGGTAATTACAAACAGATTGAATACAAACTTGGAACAGTATTCCACAGGGACGCAGAGACTGTAATTCCTCACAGGGGCCTCTATGTTTTAACTAACCTAACCCTCACTGCGGCTCTATTGTATGTCGCTGCATCAATCGTTTATTGTCTACAAAATGCACTACATTAAATATTAAGGCCCTTCTTCTTTTGCCCGGGAAGCTATTTTTAATCCCAAGTTAAAAGTTGAATGAAGATTTAGAGGAAGTTTAGTCTGCCAGTTTGTGTACTGTTTGCTCTGCATTTTTTACCCCCTCTCCCTCTCATAGAAACATAGAAAATAGGTGCAGGAGGAGGCCATTCGGCCCTTCGAGCCAGCACCGCCATTCATTGTGATCATGGCTGATCGTCCCCTATCAATAACCCGTGCCTGCCTTCTCCCCATATCCCTTGACTCCACTAGCCCCTAGAGCTCTATCTAACTCTCTCTTAAATCCATCCAGTGATTTGGCCTCCACTGCCCTCTGTGGCAGGGAATTCCGCAAATTCACAACTCTCTGGGTGAAAACCTTTTTTCTCACCTCAGTCTTAAATGACCTCCCCTTTATTCTAAGACTGTGTGGCCCCTGGTTCTGGACTCGCCCAACATTGGGAACATTTTTCCTGCATCTAGCTCGTCCAGTCCTTTTTATAATTTGATATGTTTCTCCCCATCTCTCGACTGTTTCTCTCTCTCTCTCTCTCTCTCTCTCCCCCCCCCCCCCCCTCACTCCAGCCCACATCTCTCCACAAGAACTGGAGTGCTTTCACTTTCAGACTGTTTATGTAACTTGGTGCTGTTCTTGTACACACTGGCGCTCAGACAAAGGCCTCTGACTACCAAATGTATACAGGTAGCAATTCCCTTCCAGAGTAAACTCTTCACTTTTCTGTTCAATAAACAGCGGCCGTTCCACAAGACACCCCCCATCGTCCGCGCCTCTTGCCACAGCAGTGTTTATTTGAGTTTTCGTGTTATTATGAGCCATTAAAATTACAATCTGCCAGAGTAACATTTGAGGGAAGAATGATTTTTTTTTTAAACAAACTGAGATGCTGCCTGTCCCGTTGAGTTACTCCAGCATTTTGTGCCTTTATCTTCGATTTAAACCAGCACCTGCAGTTCCTTCCCTCACAAAGCAGTTGAGGATTCTTTAAAAGTAATATTTATTAAGGCGTTGAAAGAGAGAAATCATGAAATTCAGTGACAGCATTCACTATATTCAGCGAACACAAAATCCTGGAAGAACTCAGCGGGTCAGGCAGCATCTTTCATGACTTTCATATGAGGAAAGACTGGATAGACTCGGCTTGTGCTCCCTTGAATTTAGAAGATTGAGGGGGGATCTTATAGAAACTTACAAAATTCTTAAGGGGTTGGACAGGCTAGATGCAGGAAGATTGTTCTCGATGTTGGGGAATTCCAGAACAAGGGGTCGCAGTTTAAGGATAAGGGGGAATTCCTTTAGGACGGAGATGAGGAAAACATTTTTCACACAGAGAGTGGTGAGTCTCTGGAATTCTCTGCCACAGAAGGTAGTTGAGGCCAGTTCATTGGCTATATTTAAGAGGGTGTTAGATGTGGCCCTTGTGGCTAAAGGGATCAGGGGGTATGGAGAGAAGGCAGGTACAGGATACTGAGTTGGATGATCAGCCATGATCATATTGAATGGCGGTTCAGGCTCGAAGGGCCGAATGGCCTCCTCCTGCACCTGTTTTCTATGTTTCTATCTGTGGAGGGAATGGACAGATGATGATTCAGATTGGGAGCCTTCTTCACATTGGTGTGGGGAGGGGTGTGAAGCTGGCGTAGACGGGACAAACTTTGTGTTTTGCTCAGGATTCCAGCATCTATAGTCTGAAGAAGGGTTTCGGCCCGAAACGTTGCCCATTTCCTTCGCTCCATAGATGCTGCCTCACCCGCTGAGTTTCTCCGACATTTTAGTCTACCTTCTACAGTTCCAGACTTTGTGCTACCCCCACCACCCTTGTCCAGCTTTCTCCCCACTCCCCATGAGAGGAATAGATCGGGTAGATGACCCACAGAGTCTCTTGCCCAGAGTAGGTGAATCGAGGACCAGAAGACATATGTTTAAGGTGCAGGGGAAAAGATTTGAAAGGAATCTGATGGGTAACCTATCGACACAAAGGGTGGTGGGTGTATGGAATGAGATGCCGGAGTAGGTAGTTGAGGCTGGGTCCATCGCAACATTTAAGAAACAGTTAGACAGGTACATGGATAGGACAGGTTTGGAGGGATATGCACTAATGGGACTAGTGTAGCTGGGACATGTTGGTCTGTGGATGGGTTGGACCAAAGGGCCCATTTCCACGCTGTATCACTCTATGACTCTACTCCAATCAGTCTGAAGAAGGGTTGCGTCCTCAGCCCCCGACTGTACTCCCTGTACACACACGGCTGTGTGGCCAGGTTCAGCTCCAACTCGATTATCAAGTTTGCTGATGACACCGTGGTGGTGGGCCTGATCTCAGACAACGATGAGAAGGCCTACCGGGAGGAGGTGGCTGATCTGGCACTCTGGTGTCAGGACAACAGCCTCCTCTTGAACATCAAAAAAAAACGAAGGAGCTGCTCGTGGACTTTAGGAGGGCACATCATCCGAGGACGTACACACCATTGAGGATAAATGGGGATACTGTGGATAGGGTGAGCTGTTTTAAATACCTGGGGGTCCACATCTCTGAGGATATGACACGGACACACACGCTGCAGCACTTGTGAGTAAGGCAAGGCAGCGCCTTTACCACCTCAGGCAATTGAGGAGATTCAGAGTGTCTCCGAGGATCCTCCAGTGCTTCTACTCTGCGGCTGTGGAAAGCATCTTGTCCGGTAACATCACAATCTGGTTTGGGAACTGCTCTGCCCAGGACAGGAAGGCTCTGCAGAGAGTAGTGCGTTTGGCCGAACGCACTATGGGGACTTCACTCGCCCCTCTGCAGGAACTATACATCAGGAGGTGCAGATCCAGAGCCAACAAGATAATGGGAGACCCCTTCCACCCCAGCAACGGGCTGTTCCAGCTGCTACGGTCAGGCAAACGCCTCCGTTGCCATGCTGTGGGAACGGAGAGGATGAGAAGGAGTTTCTTCCCAGAGGCCATTCGGACTGTAAACTCCTATCTCACCAGGGACTGACTTTACTGGACCACAACACCGCCCACAATATTTAATATGTAAAAGAACATGTGATTCTGTTCCATTCTGTTTGTAGTTTGTTGGTTGGTTGTTTGTGTATGTTTTTGCACAAAGTCCGCGAGCACGGCCACTTTTCATTTCACTGCACGTCCCGTATGTGTATGTGACGAATAAACTTGACTTGACTCGGATCCTGATCCGAAATGTCTTCCGTCCCATCCCCTCCACAGACGCTGTCTGACCCACTGAGCTCCTCCAGCACTGTATGCTTTATTCATGATGCCAGCATCTGCAGTCCTCGTCTGGTCGTGACATCTCAACGTGTTTACCAGTCCAGGTAGTTCATCTTTTGAAACGTTGTGGCAGGTGTAACATGGCCACGGTGGGCACAGGTAGATCCTACAGGTGATAAAGGCCAGGTGATCTTTTATTAACAATGATGATTGGGGGGAATAAATATTATCCTTGCTATTTTTTTCCAAAGTAGTACCATGTGATCTTGTTAGATCAGAGATAATAATACATTAGGCCATTCGGCCCTTCGAGTCTCCTCCTTTTCCTTACCCAAGAGTGGGAAGGTCCTCATTTGGGCAGTTTACAACCCAGCGGTATGAATATCGATTTAGCTAACGTCAACTAACCCCTGCATCTCTGTCCCTCCCCCACCCTAATTATTGTTCCAACTTCAAAGCCGCCTTGCTCAGTCTCATTGTCTGTAACTCATTTTCACCTAGCCCACAGTTCGTCTTCTTGCGTATGGCGTGCACGGCCTAAAGTTGGAGGACAACTTGTTCTATTTGATCTTATTTGGTTATGCACGCCAGGTTGATTGCATTCTTCGAAACAGGGCGGGCCACATGAAGGTTGCAACCTCCCACCGCAGCCCACAGCTAACAATGACCTGTTTCCTTTATCATCATTACTTGTTTGCGTATCTTGCATTCATCCTATCTGTATCTCTCTCGTTTCCCGTTCCCTTGACTCTCCGTCTGAAGAAGGGTCTCGACCCGAAACGTTGCCTATCCCCTTTCTCCAGAGATGCTGCCTGACCCGCTGAGTTACTACAACTTTTTGTGCCTTATGGAATGTAATTGTTCCGTTTTGGGACAAAAAAAAACCCCAGTACATTATTGACTCTAGCTGCAAACTGTCGGTAGGTCAGGAAGCATCTAAGTGAACAAAAGCTATGATGTTAGCTGTTTCTCTCTCCCTCCACAGATGCTGCCCGGCTTATTGGGTATTTAATGCATTTTCAGCATCTGCAGTTTTGGTTCAGTTTTCATTTGTGTTGAAGGTAGACAGAAATGCTGGAGAAACTCAGCGGGTTAGGCAGCAGCTATGGAGCGAAGGAAATAGGCGACGTTTTGGGCCAGAACCCTTCTTCAGACTGAAGAACCCTTCTTCATTTGTGTTGATGCTGGCAATAACCTGGGGCAAGAGGCTAGAAGGGGGAGGGGAGGGTCAAAGACCCCAATGCAGAGTGCAGGGGGGAGGGGAGGTGGGGGTATCACTGGAGGAGGCTGTAGGAGCAAGGAGAGTAAAAATGGTGCAGAGAGAGCTTTAAATGCTAACATCTAACAGTGAGGTGCTGACTAAGCAGAATTATGGAGGCCAGTTGACAGAGAGGACAGAAGACAGCATAGGGCACAATCAGTCCAATGCACTTTGGCACAACCTTCTTTGGAGAGAGGTTGTCCCATTGACAATAGTAGCCGTGACTCTGAGGGATTCTCACAGAGAGACGGTGAGGATTGGAAACTGCTGAAGAATTTGTCCCAGTGAAGATTAGAGATGAAAGTCACCAAATGCTTTAAGCAATACCTTTAGACCCCGTCCAGAGTAGCCCAGTCTGCTGTGGGATGGAACTGGCGATATGGGAATTAAAATACGTTATCCCTATAAGGTCGCTGTTCACATTCACAAGTTATAGGAGTAGAATTAGGCCATTCAGCCCATCTAGTCTACTCTGCCATTCATGATCTCTGCCTCCTAATCCCATTTTCCTGGTTTCTCCATATAACCCTTGACACCCGTTCTAATCAAGAATTTGTCTATCTCTGCCTTAACAATGTCCACTGACCTGGCCTCCACAGCCCTCTGCGGCAATGAGTTCCACAGATTAACTACCCTCTGACTAAAGACGTTCCTCCTCACCTCCTTTCTAAAAGAGCTGTTGCCCTCACCCAATTACACAAAGACCGCACAGCCAATTAATTACTTTTGCATGCAAAGTCCCAATTGCGAGCAAGCACTTCAATCTGCGCTCAGCAAGATCCCAGAAGCGAGAACGCAACCGTACCAGCGATGCAAGGGAAATGCTGGATTTTTGAGCCAAGGCAGAAAGTGCTGATCCCAGCGGATCAGGCAGCATCTGTGGGCAGGTGACAAGCACCCCCTCCATGACACACTGGTCAACCTGAGGAGCACCTTCAGCAACAGACTGGTTCCACCAAGATGCAGCACAGCACGCCACAGGAGATCCTTCTTCCCTGTGGCTATCAAACTGTACATCTCCTCCCCCGTTTGCCGTGTGGTAGACTGGGACCCCCCCCCCCCCCCCCCCCCCCTTCCACCACCAATCTTTCCACATCCCCAATCCTTTCCACTTGTCACTTTAATTTCATGTTTCATGTATCTTTATGTGTTTTATAACTATTGGCAGACCAATTCCCCTCTTGGGATAAATGAGGTTCTATCGTTTCGTACATTTGGGGTTGGGATCCTTCTTCAGACTATGAGTCGGGAGGAGAGAGGCGGAAGAGAGGGGGCGGGATGGGGAGTGATAGGTGGATACAGGTGAGGGGAGGGGGGTGGAAGGTTGATTGGCAGATGGGTGGAGTAAGTGGCAAAGGCTGGAGATGAAAAGGAGAGAAAAGGGTTCAGTTAGTTATTGTCACGTGTACCGAGGTACAGTGAAAAGCTTTTGTTGCGTGCTAACCAGTCAGCGGGAAGACAACACATGATTACAATCGAGCCATTTACAGAGTATAGATACATGATAAGGGAACAACGTTTAGAGCAGGGTAAAGTCAGCAAAGTCCGAACAAGGTAGACAAAAGTGCTGGAGAAACTCAGCGGGTGCAGCAGCATCTATGGAGCGAAGGAGATAGGCAACGTTTCGGGCCGAAACCCTTCTTCAGACCGAACAGTCCGATCAAGGATAGTGCGAGGGTCACCAATGAGGGTCGATAGTAGCTCAGTAGTTCGGCTGGTGTCGGATAAAGAAAGAAGAGGATGAATGAAATGTAAAACTGGAGCGAGGGAGATGGATGGAAGGGAACAGTGGGGGGAGGGGGAAGAGGGAAATATGGGAATCCCGGATGGGAGATGTGTGAATGGAGAGGGTGAGAAGGAGTGGTGTGACTTTGCTGGTGGGAGAAATGGGCGTGTGGGGAGGGGGGGGGGGGGTGTTGGGCAGTACGGGGGTTACAGGGATACTCTCAAAATTGGATAATTCAACATTCACACGTAGAAACAAAAGAAACTGCAGATGCTGATTAATACCCAAAAGGGTTCTTAGATCTTTTATGGGTTTTTTTTTCATAAACTTTTACAGGGATATGGTCCAAACGTGGGCATGAGGGACTAGAGTGGCTGGGACATGTTGGCCGGTGTGGGCAAGTTGGGCCGAAGGGCCTGTTTCCACGCTGTGTCACTCTATGAGTCTATGACACACAGTCGTATCTTCGACTGTTCATAGCATCGGGTTATTGGTTACCCAAGTGAAACACGACGCGCGGTTCTTTTCCAGTTAATGTACCAAACATGTCATCACAATTAGAAGCATCGAAAATAGAAGCTGGAGGAGGAGGCCATTCGGCCCTACGAGCCAGCACCGCCATTCATTGTGGGGGGGTCAAGGCCTGGGGGGGGGGGTCGCCCCCTATCAATAACCCGTTAGGAACATAGAATTCAGGTGGTGGTGGGGGACACGGGGAAACTGCAGATGCTGGCATCTTGGTGGGGGGGGGGGGTGGAGACACAAAGTGCTGGAGGAACTCAGCGGGTGCAGTCAGCATCTGGGGGGGGGGGTGGTGGGGGGGGGTGGTGGGGGGGGGGTGGGGTGGTGGGGGGGGGGGGTGGTGGTGGTGGGGGGGGAGGTGGTGGTGTTGTGGGGGGGGGGGTGGTGGTGGTGGTGGGGGGGGGTTGGTGGTGGTGGTGGGGGGGGGGGGTGGTGGTGGTGGGGGGGGTGGTGGTGGTGGTGGGGGGGGGTGGTGGTGGTGGGGGGGGGGGGTGGTGGTGGTGGTGGGGGGGGGGTGGGGTGGACGGGGGGGGTGGGGGTGGTGGGGTGGGGGGTGGTGGGTGGTGGGGGGGGGGGGGTGGTGGTGGTGGTCCGGTGGGGGGGTGGTGTGACTGTGGTGGGGGGGTGTGTGGTGGTGGGGGGGGTGGCTGGGGGTGGTGGTGGGGGGGGGTGGTGGCTGGTGGGGGGGGGGTGGTGTGGTGGGGGTGGTGGTGGGTGGGGTGGTCGGGGGGGGGTTGGTGGTGTGTGGGGATGGTGGTGGGTGGGGAGTGGGGGGGGGGTGTGTGGTGGTGGGGGGGGGGGGGTGTGGTGGGTGGTGGGGGGGGGGGGGTGGTGGTGGTGGGGGGTTGGTGGTGGTGGTGGGGGGTCGGGGGTGTGGTGGTGGTGGTGGGAGTGGTGGTGGTGTGGTGGGGGGGGGGGGGGTGGGGTGGTGGTGGGGGAGGGTGGTGGTGGGAGGGGGGGGGTGGTGGTGGTGGTGGTGGGGGGGGGTGGTGGGTGGTGGGGTGGTGGTGGGGGCGGTGGTGGTGGTGGTGGTGGGAGGGGTGGTGGTGGTGGGGGGGGGTGGTGGTGGTGGTGGGCGTTGGTGGTGGTGGTGGTGGGGGGGGGAGTGGTGGGAGGAGGTGGTGGTTGGGGTGGTTTGGACAGACCACGTTTCAGATCGGGACCCTTCTTCACACACGTATAAAAGCTGACCGGCAGGTCAGTTGAGAATGGATAGCAGCGACACACGCTACACGTGTCCCGGACATATGACTCAAATTTCCATTTCAATGTAAATCGAAGATAAGACACAAAATGCTGGAGTAACTCAGCAGGACAGGCAGCATCTCTGGAGAGAAGGAATGGGTGACGTTTCGGGTCCAGACCCTCCTTCAGGGGAGAAATAGTGATGTGGTCGCGGGGTAAATACAGGTGGGATGCCACAGGGTTAGAATCCCCTTTTTGACAGCAGCGCGGGGAATAGGAGTATGGATTATATACAGGCAGAGATGCTGCCTGTCCCACTGAGTTATCCCAGCTTTTTGTGTCTCCCTTCGGTATGGATCATATAGTTAAACCGAACTTGGCATCCAGGTTCGGCACAGGCATTGTGGGGGGCCGAATGGCCTGTTCTGTACTGTTTTCTGTAGGAAGGAACTGCAGATGCTGGGGTTTAAACCCAGGATAAGACACAAAACGCTGGAGTAACTCAGCGGGACAGGCAGCATCTCTGGAGAGAAGGAGTTGGTGATGGTTCGGGTCGAGGCCCTTCTGTTTTAACAGGCCCTTCGGCCCACCGAGTCCGCACCGACCAGCGATCCCCGCTCACTAACACCATCCTACACACGCTAGGGATAATGTGTTAAAGAAGGAACTGCACAGATGCTGGCAAAATCGGAGGGAGACAAAAGTGCTGGAGGAACTCGGCGACTGAGGCAGCATCTGTGGAGCGAAGGAAATAGGCAACGTTTCGGGCCGAAACCCTGAAGGGTTGCCTATTTCCTTCGCTCCATAGATGCTGCTGCACCCGCTGAGTTTCTCCAGCACTTTTGCCTACCTAGGGACAATGTACATTTGGTGTTACTTAAGCCAATTGTCCTACAAACCTGCAGGTCTTTGGAGTGTGGGGGGAAACCGGAGCACCCGGTGAAAAACCCGCGCGGTCACAGGGAGAACGTACAGATCGACGATACCAGGGCGAAGACCAGACCAAGGGTACCGTTCCCCGCTCTAGTATCTTTGATCTGAGCCTCAACCGTGGAGTCGTGAGCGGACAGCGACTCAATGCGCGGAGACGGCGAGACAGACCGGCGTGCGGTGTGATAGCGGGATAATGGGGCAGCGGGAGGGGGTACAGAGAAGGTTCACCAGACTGATTCCTGGGATGGCAGGACTTTCATATGAAGAAAGACTGGATAGACTCGGCTTGTACTCGCTTGCACTTAGGAGATTGAGGGGGGGGGGGGATTTTATAGAGACTTACAAAATTCTTAAGGGGTTGGACAGGCTAGATGCAGGAAGATTGTTCCCGATGTTGGGGAAGTCCAGGACAAGGGGTCGCAGTTTAAGGATAAGGGGGAAGTCTTTTAGGACCGAGATGAGAAAAACATTTTTCACACAGAGAGTGGTGAATCCACACAGTGAGGAGTGCAGGCTCGAAGGGCCGAATAGCCTACTCCTGCACCTATTTTCTATGAATCTCTGGAATTCTCTGCCACAGAAGGTCGTTGAGGACAGTTCGTTGGCTATATTTAAGAGGGAGTTAGATGTGGCCCTTGTGGCTAAAGGGATCAGGGGGTATGGAGAGAAGGCAGGTACAGGATACTGAGTTGGATGATCAGCCATGATCATATTGAATGGCGGTGCTGGCTCGAAGGGCCGAATGGCCTCCTCCTGCACCTATTTTCTATGTTTCTATGTTTCTATCGGGTTCGCTGTCAATCCGCGCACACTGTGTGAGAGAGAGAAACAAACCCACAATTGCAGAAATCGAGCAAATCAAATACAAAACTGCGGCCCGGATTTATTTCGAATATACATTCGCTCAAAACCATAAATAGTGCCAAAACTGTGTACCACCTTTTGTACAACAAAAGAAAAGAGTCTTCGGACAAATCTACAAGTTGTCCCAGTCGTGCGGTCCCATCGGCCTGTAAACGCTTGCTGAGTTTTGTTCGGGTTGCGTCGAGTCGAGCCAAATCCCAAGATTGTACAACGAGTGGATTTGCACATGGCGTTAAAAAAAATAAAAAATCCCAGCCTGGAAACGGGGCTGATTGTAAGACAGGAATTATATCCGAGTCACCGTGATCAATAATATCCGAGCAGAAACACAAAAAGAAAAGTGCTGGAGGAACTCAGCGGGGCAGGCAGCGTCTGTGGCGGGGAATGGACAGCGGGTATTCCGTGTCTTCAGAATGTGTCTTCCGCTGAATTTGATCTCAATGTGTTCTGTGAGCCTCGTGTGTGTGAGTGTGTGTGTGTGTGTGTGTGTGTGTGTGTGTGTGTGTGTGAGTGTGTGTGTGTGTGTGTGTGTGTGTGTGTGTGTGTGTGTGTGTGTGGTGTGATGTGTGTGTTGTGTGTGTGTGTGTGTGTGTGAAAATGTGTGTGTGTGTGTGTGTGTGTGTGTGTGTGTGTGTGAGTGTGTGTGATTGTGAGTGTGTGTGTGTGTGTGTGAGTGAGTGTGTGTGTGTGTGTGAGTGACTGTTGTGTGTGTTGAGTGAGTGAGTGTGTGTGTGTGTGTGGTAGTGAGTGATGTGTTGTGTGTGTGTGTGTGTATGTGTGTGAGTGTGTGTGTGTGTGTGAGTGTGTGTGTGTGTGTGTGTGTGTGTGAGTGAGTAGTGTGAGTGTGTGTTGTGTGTGTGAGTGTGTGTGTGAGTGTGTGTGTCTGTGTGTGTGTGTGCCTGTGTGAGTGGTGTGTTATGTGTGTGTGTGTGTGAATGAGTGTGTGTGTGTGAGTGTGTGTGTTGTGTGTGTGTTGTGTGTGTGTGTGAGTGTGTCTGTGTGAGTGAGTGTGTGTGTGTGTGTGTGTGTGAGTGTGTGTTGAGTGTGTGTGTGTGTGAGTGTGTGTGTGTGTGTGGTGAGTGTGTGTGTGAGTGTTGAGTGTGTGTGTGAGTGAGAGTGTGTGTGTGTGTGAGTGTGTGAGTGTGTGAGTAAGTGTCGTGATGTGTGTGTGAGTCAGTGTGTGGTGTTGTGTGTGTGTGTGTGCGTGAGTGTGTGTGCGTGTGTGGCTGTGTTGTGTGTGTGTGTGTCTGTGAGCGTGTTTGTGTGAGTGTGTGTGGTGAGTGTGTGCGCGCTTGTGTGTGTGTGTTTAGTTGCTAATCTGTAAACACTGCGACGCTGTGTGTGTGTGTGTGTGTGTGAGTGTGTGAGTGTGTGTATGTGTGTGTGTGTGAGTGTGAGTAGAGAGAGAGAGAGAGAGAGGCAGAGCAGAGATTGAAAAAACAAACAAACCTGCAAATAATTGTTTGCACAAAGTATTATAGAAACCACAAGCCTGGAAGCAGAATGAGGAGGAGTGGGGAACACGTGTGCGCCGCACAGAAGTTGGACTCCGGGACACTTGGGTGCGGTTTTAAATCTGTTCTGTTTATTTCATAATCCTCATATTCATAATTCTCATCGGAGTCCGGCGTGGCCGTCAGAAACGAGTGTCCGTTGATGGCACAGAATTTCTGAATGTTCTCCTTCACCACCTCACAGAAAGGCCTCTCCACGCCGTCGCAGACGCATGTGTTGAGCAGGATGCCGGTGGGGATGGAGAGGAGGTAGTGGATGGTGTCCCGGCACACGGCCGTGCACCTCCTCCCGTTGAAGAGCTGGCCGCAGTTGGAGAGGTAATCCTTCATCGCCCCGTGGCACGCCGACTCGCCCTCGCACCGCTGCCGCGCCTCGGTGCAGCCCAAGTCCGCCTCGCCGCTGTATCTCCGGGGCAGGCACGGCTCGATGGCTCTCTTGGCCCGCCGGCACTGCGCGTCCTGGTCGCAGTCACAGTTCTCCAGCTCCGGCCCGCTCAGGGTCTGGTTGAGCTTGACCAAGGCGCCGATGCAGTGGCTCGGGCAGTGGCCCCGCAGGCCCCTCAGGAAGGGCTCGCAAGCCGCGCTGTACTGGCTGTAAGCCCATTTGCAGTCCCTCTCCTGCTGACAGCGCAGCAGCGCCTGCCAACACACCGAGCGGGCCCCGGCCGCCGACCCAACGCACGCCGCGACCGCCAGGTACCAGCACAGTCTGAGCGCCCGCAGCATCCTTCACCGTCCTCCGCACGACCATCCGCGTCCTGCCTCAAAGCGGCCGCATCCCGCCAGCGGTGTCCCAAGCGCTCGTCTCTGTGTGTGTGTGTGTGTGCCGGGAACCCTCGGAGTCGCATTCCAGCGGGGTCGGTGCACGGGTTAAAACATCTCCCCCACTCTTTAATTCCCACCGGTGTTAGCGATCAAGCGAGAAGTCGACTCTGTGCGAGTTCCCTGACGGTGCTGGCAGTATTGTTCACCAAATGACCCATTCTAGTTGAAGGCAATATCTTCCCCCCTTTGTTCTGGGCTCTCCCAGTCCCAAACACACGCACACACACACACACATACAGCTGGGAACGGAGATTTGCCGCGGTTTTTTACGAGAAGCAAAGCCTTTTTTTTCTCACAGTCCTTCAACCCTTCTCTAAAGTGCCAACTGTTCCACATCACGCTTGATTTAGCGGTCTTGTCTCCCTTTATCCCCACCCCACCCCACAACAACAACAAAAAGCCCAACTCCCTGAAACTCTCGCCTTCCCCTCCCCAAAACGGGGTGACGCCAGAGAGAGTCCAAAGGAAAAAAGTCAAAAAGAGAGAGGGAAAAAAAAAATCTCTTACTTTCATCCCGAAATGGGATTGGTCGAGTTTTTTTTTTTTCCCCCTTTTAGGATTGGGATTGGTTTCCACAGCGACTCTCAAATTTTTTTTGGGCAGGCCACACGTCACATACTGATCAAATGTTTATATTGCATGTATCAAACAGCGACGTGCGTGGTCTTAAAAACTTTTTTTTTAAAAAGGTATTTTAGAAAAAAAAACCGCATAAAACACTAGGGGGAGCAGGATTCTGTGGAGAAGAGGAGAAGTGATTGTAGTCAACATGTTGAAATTCACAGGAGCTGACACTTGGAAAAAGAACCACCCCCCCCCCCCCGCCCCGTCGTAGAAATGTAACTTCACATTCCTCCTCTCCAGAGATGCTGCCTGCCGCTGAGTTTCTCCAGCCTTTTGTGTACCCTCGATTCTCCAGCATCTGCAGTTCCTCCTTTAACGTGTACCCTCCTCCTTTAACATGTTGCCTGTCCCACGGAGTTACTGCAGCGTTCTGTGCCTGTGCTGTAAAACCAGCATCTGCAGTTGTTTCCTTCAAATTTTGTTTGTGAAGAGTGTTGCAAGTTTTTTGCTCAGCTCAAACCTGGGAGACTCATAAAGAACAACATGTTTTTTTTTTCATTTGCCTCAGATTCTTCACCCCCCCCCACCCTCCTCTCACACCCTGCACCATCCCCCTTCCTAAAACTCCCTGAATAGCATTTTCTGGCCCGTTTCATTCCCTTTGTGGCCGGCTCTCTCCCGCACTGAGTTTTGTGCGCTCCTCGCCAGAGGGAATTGTTTACGCTTTGCAAGCCATGAATGGAGGCAGGCCGCGTGTGTTTTTCAAAGGGGGGCCCCCTTTTTTAATCGTAGGCCGGCCTCCACCATTCAACCGCACTTGAAACTCGCGATTTGGAAAGCGCTCACAGTAGATTTCTTTATTTCCTTCCAACGACCCCCTCCCCGACGTCTCTTCTCTCTCGCCCATTGAGATGTAAAACAACCGAATTCAGGAGTAAATCGCACGCCACCATGACCGGTTTTGACAGCCGAGGTAGGGGTGGGAGGGAGGCAGGGAATATTTAATAAACTCTCTTCCCCCTCCGCCGGTCATTTGTTGCGGGGAAAAGTGTTGTGTTTTTCTTGTTGGCATACGTTTTCAATCAGTCTTGGAATAAAGCGAGTTCACATCCATCTCTGCCTTGTAATTTGATTCCAGACTTTCCAGAAGGGGGAAAGGACTTAATAGGAATCCGAGGGGTAACATCTTCACACACACAGGTTGGTGGGGGCATGGAACAAGCTGCCAGAGGAGATAGCTGAGGCAGGGACTATCCCGACCTTTGAGAAACAGTTAGACAGGTACATGGATAGTTCTTGGTCCTCCAAAATATTCCAAATGGAATTTAAACTGGAGGTGGCGGAGGGAGGACTTAAGCCAGAAAGGGTTCTTGGGAAGAAAGAGCTGCCTTAAATTTGGAGGAATATGGACCAAACGCGGGCAGGCAGGACTAATGTAGCTGGCTATATTTAAGAGGGAGTTAGATGTGACCCTTGTGGCTAAAGGGATCAGAGGGTATGGAGAGAAGGCAGGTACGGGATACTGAGTTGGATGATCAGCCATGATCATATTGAATGGCGGTGCAGGCTCGAAGGGCCGAATGGCCTACTCCTGCACCTATTTTCTATGTTTCTATATGTTGGCCTGTGTAGGCAAGTTGGGCTATTTCCACACTGTATGACTTACCGCTGTGACTATGAAGAAGGGTCTCGACCCGAAACGTCACCCATTCCTTCGCTCCATAGATGCTGCCCCACCCACTGAGTTTCTCCAGCATTTCTGTCTACCTACCACTGTGAGTCTATGACTTTTAAAATCTTTAAACAATTTCTCCTGTTTTGGCACTGGCACCAACAAATAATTATCCAACTTGAAATAAAGAAACCAGTTTTGAAAACTCTCAGCAGGTCTAGTGTGAAGAGAACTCGTAAAACTAGTGTGAATGGGTGATCGATGGTCGGCATGAATTTGGTGGGCTGAAGGGTCTGTTTCCATCCTGTATCTCTGCAAGTTTAAAAAAATAGGTCAGGCAGCATCTGCGGAAAGAGAAACCAAGTTAACATTTGGGATTGAAAACCCTTCTTCGAAGCTATTGTCGAAGCTGTTAAACTGAAATAATTAAGATGAATTAATAGAAATAAGATTAAAGTGTGAATTTGAAGTGTGACTTCCAAGCGTTAGAGGGTGTAAGGAGGGTTTGGGCTCAACTTGGATTGTTTTCTCTGGAAGGCCGGAGGTTGAAGGGAGACCTTCAACCAGAAGTATATAAAGCCATGAGAGACACAGATAGGGTAGACAGTCAGAACCTTTACCCCAGCGTGGAAATGTCAAAGACTAGAGGGCATAGCTTTAAGGTGAGAGGGGCAAAGTTTAGAGGGGAAATTGTGGGGTGAAGTTTTTTACACAGAGGGTTGTGGGTATCTGGAATGTGTGAAAATTGGGTTTAAGAGGCTTTTAGTCAGGCACATGGATATGCAGGGAATGGAGTGATATGGATCATGGGCAGGCAGATGAGATTAGTTTATCCAGGCATCATAGTCAGCACAGACATTGTGGGGCAAAGGATCTCTGGCAGTGCTGTATCTTTACAAATGTGTTTGATAAATTCGAGGAACCACATCTCATATTTCGCTTGGGCAGCTTACAACCCGGCGGTATGAGTATCAATTTCTTTAATTTCAAGTAAGCCTTGCATTCCCTCGGTCTCTATCCCTCCCCCACCCTCCCGGGTCATCCCGCCAGTTCCACTGTGCGTACCCCTTTGTTATCACCTCCACAGACAACAATGGACCATTGTGGGCTCCTGTGTCCTCGGTGCTGGGTCTGATTTGTTCTGCATCTTTTCATACCTCTCATTTCCCTCTCCCCTGACTCTCAGTCCGAAGAAGGGTCTCGATCTGAAACATCACCTATTCATTTTCTCCAGAGATACTGCCTGACCCACTGAGTTACTCCAGCATTTTGGGACTCTCGTAAGAATCTTTGGTGTAAACCAGCATCTGCATTTCCTTCCTACACACTGTATCTTTCTATGTTTTACAGTATAAAATAAAGGATTAATCTGACTATTTGAATTAAGAAGTATTGAAATAATATCTGGTTTATTTATTTGTTGCTAAAGTTAATACACATATTTCCTGAAGTTGGTGGTCTGTTTATAAAAAAGGTGTTTTACCAGTATGGTTAGGGTATTTAATGATCTAACTAATGGGGAAGAGGGAATTCATGTGCCCTTGAATTATTCTGCCTGGTATAATTGACTCTTCAGAGGAGATCTGCCCTAGATTTAGATCAGTTCATCATGAATTTTCTTTGTGGGATCAGCATTGTCCTGTTTGGCCTGTAGCATCTTTTGCCGAGTTAATGTAAATAACTTCTAACTTATTTATAATTGTGCGTCCTAAACTATTTGTGGAATTTTCCAGCGGGAGACCTTTTGGTAAACAAGCTGATGCTCAAATTGCAGTAAATTGAGCAGGGAAGAGGCCATTCGGGCCTTTGAACCCATTCCATCTTTCAGTGAGATTATAGCTGAACTGTGACCTAATTCTCTATCCCCGCCTGTTCCCCAATCCTTTCACACCTTCAGAGTCATACAGCATGGAAACAGACCCTTCAGCCCAATTCGTACGTGCTGATCCAGATGCCCCATCCAAGCTAGTCCCATTTCGTAAATTCATAAGTGACAGGAGCAGAATTAGGCCATTCAGCCCATCAAGTCCACTTTGCCATTCAATCATGGCGGATCTATCTTTTCCCTCTTATACTGCCTTCTCCCCATAATGCATGTCACCTGTACTAATCAAGAACCTATCGAAACTGTGCCTTAGAAATATGCATTGACTTGCCCTCCACAGCCTTCTGTGGCAATCAATTCCACAGATTCACCACCCTCAGACTAAAGAAATTCCTCCTCATCACCTTCCTAAAGGAACGTCCCTTTATTCTGAGGCTATGACCTCTGGTTCTAGACTCTTCCACCGGTGGAAACATCCTCTCCACATCCACTCTATCCAGGCCTTTCACTATTCTGTAAGTTTCACTGAGGTTCCCCCTCATCCTTCTGAACTCCAGCGAGTACAGGCCCAGTGCCGTCAAACGCTCATTATATGTTAATCTAATAACTCCTGGGTTCATTCACTATTCGGTAAGTAATCCCAGGAAATAATAATAGGGAAATCGTAAAATAGGTACATTACCTTGGGAAGTTAGTAATTCACTCTCTCTAGCCTTTTAAATAAGATCAAGGCTCATTCATAAGGTCCAGGTAGCCAATAAAATGGATGAGGAACAACCCAAAGTGCAGTAATAAGCATTGACTTGGCGGTTAATCTTGTATGAATTTTAATTTTTCATTTGCATATTAGCAGTCACGATTTCAAATGATGTGATGGTAATTAGATCAATTTAAATGTGTTACGAATGGAAATCACATACGAGAACATTTTTCTCAACAGGAGCCGTGTGGCTGATTTTTTCTAATTAGTTCTCCAGGGTTCATTTTAAGTGCTACTTTCTGCAGATTGATGAGGATGGAGATTAGACATTAAATAATTGTGTGTGAACTTTTCATAAGAAATCATTGCGTGGGCAAGGTTATCTCAAAATTCGTCATATCCATATGTAATAACACGGATAAAACCTATCCATCTGAAGAAGGGTCTCGACCTGAAACGTCACCTATTTCTTTCC
This sequence comes from Okamejei kenojei, assembly GCA_035221665.1. NCBI lineage: Eukaryota > Metazoa > Chordata > Chondrichthyes > Rajiformes > Rajidae > Okamejei > Okamejei kenojei. Next base: position 12,698,385 of record CM069169.1, on the reverse strand, counting down.
TCCAGAGATGATGTCTGACCCGCTGAGTTACTCCAGCTTTTTGTGTCTATCTTCGGTTTAGACCAGCATCTGCAGTTCCTTCCTACACTGTAACCTATCCATGTTCTCCAGAGATGCTGCCTGACCCGCTGAGTTACTCCAGCTCTTGGTGTCTTTTTTTTAGTTTTGTAAACCAGAATCTGCAGTTCCTTGTATCTGTCTTCGGAGGCAGTGATAGACATGGAACCCTTTGCAGTGCAACTACTTCTACTGATTCATGTATAGCTGATCTCTTCTCAACCAGGCTCAAGCAGGCATTGGCAATAGGCACAAAGTGCTGGAGTAACTTAGCGGGTCTGACAGCATCTCTGGAGAAAAGGAATAGGTGATGTTTCGGGTTGGGACCCTTCAGACAGAGTCAGGGGAGTGAGAGACTAAAAGCATTGATATGAGTTTGGATCCTGAGTGTTGATGGGCTGTTGATGGGGACAAGAATATTGGGGCATATCCTGATCTTGTTGATTTTCCCACAGCTATTCCAGCACTTTTGTGTTTAGCTCAAGAATTTCATTGGCCCCCGTGCATATGACAATTAGATTCTCTTCACTTATTGACCAGTCCCGAAACTGTACGCTGACACCACTTCCCAAATCCAGGAGGTCTACCAAGAAGGACAAGAGGTGCATGTTGATGGAAGCCATCCCAAACCCAGGGGGTCTAAAGCAAGGACAGGAGGGGCTGGTAGTTGGAAGCCACCAAGTCTAGAAGGTCTAACACCCAGGACAAATGGTACAGATGGATGGATGCACCCCAAGCCCATGAGGTCTAAAGCAAGGTACACAAAAGTGCTGGAGAAACTCAGCGGGTGCAGCAGCATCTATGGAGCGAAGGAAATAGGCAACGTTTCGGGCCGAAACCCTTCTTCAGACTGATAGGGGGTGGGGGAGGCGGGGAGATGAAAGGAAAAAGGAGGGGGAGCCCGAGGGCTGAGGGAGAGGCAGGAAGGGGAGGAGACAGCAAGGGTTAGCAGAATTGTGAGAAATCAATGTTCATGCCACCAGGATGCAGGCTCCCCAAGCGGAATATGAGGTGCTTTTTCTGGACATCCATGGTGAACATGAGAGGATGGGGGCCTAGAGAATGGAATGCGTGGAGACGATGGAGAGTGTCTGAGGTGTCTTGAACATAGGTGGTGAGGGATTTAACCAAGGTCTAAAGCAAGGACAGATAGTGCAGGGGGAGGGAAGTCACCCCAGGCCGAAGGGGTCTAACTACAAGGACATGTGGAGGTAGCCACCCCGAGTCGGTCTAACACCAAGGTCACAGGTGGAGGAAAGCCACTCCAAGCCTGGAAATGGAGGGAAGCTCAAGGCCAGGCCCATGAAGCATAAAACCAAGGACATGACACAAAGACTAGGAGGTCTAACAGTCAACCCAGGAAGTCTAACACTATGTGCATGAGGTCTCAAACCAACCTCTGGGAGTCTCGCACCAGGTCCAGGAGGTTTAACATCATGAGGTCTAACTCCAAGACTAGGAGGTCTAACACCAAGGCCATGAAATCTAACACTGAAGAAGGGTCCGGACTCGAAACGTCACCCATTCCTTCTATCCAGAGGCGCTGCCTGTCCCGCTGAGTTACTCCAGCATTTTGTGTCTATCTTTGACTATGCCCATGAGGTCTAACACCATGGGGTCTAACATCATGCCCATGAGGTCTAACACCATGTCCATGGGGTCTAACACCATGTCCATGAGGTTTAACACCATGAGGTCTAACACAATGAGTTCTAACACCATGGGGTGTAACATCATGAGGTCTAACACCATGTCCACGAGGTCCAAGCCCATGGGGTCTATGTCCATGGGGTCTAACACCGTATCCATGAGGTCCAACACCATGGGGTCCAACACCATGAGGTCCAAGCCCATGGGGTCCAACACAGTGAGGTGTGACCGTGAGCCCATGGGGTCCAACACAGTGAGGTGTGACAGTGAGCCCATGGGGTCCAACACAATGAGGTGTAACAGTGAGCCCATGGGGTCCAACACAGTGAGGTGTGACCGTGAGCCCATGGGGTCCAGGCCCATGGGGTCCAACACAGTGAGGTGTGACAGTGAGCCCATGGGGTCCAACACAGTGAGGTGTGACAGTGAGCCCATGGGGTCCAACACAGTGAGGTGTGACCGTGAGCCCATGGGGTCCAACACAGTGAGGTGTGACCGTGAGCCCATGGGGTCCAACACAGTGAGGTGTGACAGTGAGCCCATGGGGTCCAACACAGTGAGGTGTGACAGTGAGCCCATGGGGTCCAACACACAGTGAGGTGTGACAGTGAGCCCATGGGGTCCAACACAGTGAGGTGTGACAGTGAGCCCATGGGGTCCAACACAGTGAGGTGTGACAGTGAGCCCATGGGGTCCAACACAGTGAGGTGTGCCAGTGAGCCCATGGGGTCCAACACAGTGAGGTGTGCCAGTGAGCCCATGGGGTCCAACACAGTGAGGTGTGACAGTGAGCCCATGGGGTCCAACACAGTGAGGTCCAGGCCCATGGGGTCCAACACAGTGAGGTGTGACAGTGGAGGGAGGATCCACCGCATCAGGCGCCCCGCAGCTGCACATGCGCACTCGCACCACCGCTGCCACTTCCGCCCCGCTGGTGACGCGCCGCGCGGCCGGGACCGCCTGACTTCCGCCCGCCGGCCGGAAGTGGAGCTCCGTGGCCATGGACGTGTCGGGGCTGCGGAGCGGCGGCTCCGTGCTGAGCACCGTGGCCGAGGTGGTGGAGCAGATCCTCTTCTACCTGCCCACCAGGTCGCTGCAGAGAAGCGCCAGGTAACTCCGGGGGCACCGGGCGCTTCTGGCCCTGCTCCCCGCCACAGGCCTCATCTCTTAGCAACCGCTCCCCATCCCCCTGGCAACCGCTCCCCATCCCCTAGCAACCGCTCCCCCATCCCCCTAGCAACCGCTCCCCCAAATCCCCCTGGCAACCGCTCCCCATCCCCCTGGCAACCACTCCCCATCCCCTAGCAACCGCTCCCCAAAATCCCCCTGGCAACCGCTCCCCCTGGCAACTGCTCCCCCAAATCCCCTAGTAACCGCTCCCCCAAATCCCCATCTCCTAGCAACCGCTCCCCATCCCCCTGGCAACCGCTCCCCATTCCCCCTGGCAACCGCTCCCCATCCCCCTGGCAACCGCTCCCCATCCCCCTGGCAACTGCTCCCCATCCCCCTGGCAACCGCTCCCCCAAATCCCTTAGCAACCGCTCCCCCAAATCCCTTAGCAACCGCTCCCCCAAATCCCCCTGGCAACCGCTCCCCATCCCCCTGGCAACCACTCCCCATCCCCCTAGGCAAACCGCTCCCCCAAATCCCCCTGGCAACCGCTCCCCCTGGCAACTGCTCCCCCAAATCCCCTAGTAACCGCTCCCCCAAATCCCCCATCTCCTAGCAACCGCTCCCCATCCCCCTGGCAAACCGCTCCCCATCCCCCTGGCAACCGCTCCCCATCCCCCTGGCAACTGCTCCCCATCCCTGGCAACCGCTCCCCCAAATCCCTTAGCAACCGCTCCCCCAAATCCCTTAGCAACCGCTCCCCCATGCCCCCTAGCAAACCGCTCCCCCATCCCCCTAGCAACCGCTCCCCCAAATCCCCGTTCCCCCTAGCAACCGCTTTCCCCATCCCCCTGGCAACTGGTTCCCCCCCATCCATTAGCAACCGGTCCCCCCCCATCCCCCTAGCAACTACTCCCCCATCCCACTGGCACCGGGTCACCCCCATCCCTTGTCAACAGATCCATCGTTCCCCAGCAACCAGTGCCCCCCCCCCTCCTACCCATGCCTGAGTAACTGGTCACCCATGCCCCTCACATACAATCCTTCATTACCCAACAAGCGGTCTTCCCCACCTGCTAGTAAACCACGCCATCACTTCTTGTTCTGTGTTTGCCGCTTTGTGTCTCAGTGTGTGCAGGCTGTGGAGTGACTGTGCGCGAAGGGTCTTGAGGAGACACCGAAGACTGTCGTGGATCACGACCAAAGGCCATGCCTACGCAGACGGGGAACATGGCCAACACTTTCTGGTGAACAAAATGATCGAGGAACTGGAGGTAAAAGTTGCAAAAAGTAAACTGACGGTGCTGGGAATCGGAAATTGAGAGAGGAGACACCAAAAACGCTCAGCAGGTTGGGCAGAAGTAGAGGAAAGAGAAACAGAGAAATAGTTAATGTTGGGTGTACACAAAAGGCTGGAGAAACTCAGCGGGTGCAGCAGCATCTAAGGAGCGAAGGAGATAGGCGACGTTTTGGGTCGAGACCCTTCTTCAGAAGAAGGGTCTCGACCCGAAACGTCGCCTATCTCCCTCGCTCCTTAGATGCTGCTGCACCCGCTGAGTTTCTCCAGCTTTTAGTGTACCCTTGATTCTCCAGCATCTGCAGTTCCTTCTTTAAAAAAAAAAAAAATAGTTAATGTTTCTGGTCACACATCTTTTGTCAGAACGAAGAAAGTGAAACAAGTTAACTCAAGTTGCGGAGAGGAAAAAGGTGATCATTGAGGCCAGGATTTGCCCAGGAGCTCTGGATGTTTATAGAACATAATCTGTTTAATAGATTAACCAGACAGTTTGGTGAAAATTAGAAAGATAACAAATTAAGGCACATGTTGAAGCAATTAATTGTCAATGAGATCTGTCCCTGAAACTAAAAGCAGAGTGGCCAACTGGCCAGTGTATGCGTGGAGAGCAATACCCTGAGTTAATATTGCAGATGGATAATCTTGCATCAGAACTGGCCAGATCTGATTTAAACAGAAATCTGATCTCTGCAGGGATCCATAGATTGACCTGCTGAATTACTCCAGCACTTTGTGTCTTTCCTTCGTAAAGCAGCATCTGCAGTTCTGCACCCTGACCTCACGATATCAGCGATGTTCCTTTGGCCTATCCATCCATTCTTTATTCTCCATTTTCTCTTTAACTCTCTCAGTTTAGTTTAGTTTTAGTTTAGTTTAGATATGCAGCGAGGAAACAGGCCCTTCGGCCCACTGAGTCCACGCTGACCAGCGATCCCCGTACACTAGCACTATCCTACACACGAGGGACATTTTACATTTTTTTCAATACCAAATCCATTTAACCTACAAGTCTGTACATCTTTGGAATGTGGGAGGAAACTGGAGCATCCGGGGAATACCCACATGGTCACAATGAGAATGTGCAATCTCCGTACCGACAGCATCTGTAGTCAGGATTGAACTCAGGTCTCTGGCTCTGTAAGGCAGCAACTCTCCCTGCCGTCCCAACCCCAACTGTTAACTCTGTTTCTCCTTCACAGTTGCTGCCTGACTTTGCGTTGTTAACACTTGTTTTTATTGTAGACATCTAGCATCTGTAGGTTCTTTTTTGATTTTCAATGTAAAAAACAATATTCTGGCTTTAGACCAATTCTGTAAACATTATTTTTCTTTTGCACAGGAAGTATATGTGCTGCCCGAGACAGTACTTTACTTGGCTGGCACTGATACCTTCTGCGTACAGAGTTCCAGTAGATGGAGGAAAGGTAAACATGGTTTTAAATATCAACAGGACATCGCTATGAGGAGTTTATTGTCTTTTTGCCTGGGAAAATAAGCTTGAATTCAGTTAAGCAGTACAAGTAGATGTTCATTTGACATTATGTGTGGATTTGAAATAAATATCTTTTGAGTGTAGTGATTTTAGTTTCAGATACAGCATGGAAACAGGCCCTTCGGCCCACTGGGTCCACGTTGACCATTGGTCACCTGTTCACACTAGTTCTATGTTATTCCCAATTTCACATCCGCTCACTACACACGGGGAGCAATTTACAGAGGCCAATTAACCTACAAACCTGCATGTCTTTGGGATGTGGGAGGAAACTGAGGACCCACAGGAAACCCACGGGGTCACAGCGAGAACGTGAAAACTCCACGCGGACAGGACTCCCAAGGTCAGGACCGACCCCCGGTCACTGGCGCTGTGAGGCAGCAGCTCTTCCAGCTTTCCCACCTTTCCTTTCGTTATAAGTTGCTTCTGCATTTTGAAGTCCACAGCTGGGATATGTATGTTTTCAATGTATATTAATTCTTGAGCCAATGTTCGCTTTCTATTCCGACTTTACTGCAAAACATATAACTGTTACAGAAATTCTTTCATATTTAACCAACATTTCAGTCAGGGGCAGGAAGATACAGCCATTGATTCTGAGAGAACTTGCACTTGTTTAATGCTTGTTATCGTCCTGTTAAAACATGTGTTTTAATGAGAGTGCCTGGAATGTGCTGCCAGGGGTGGTGGTAGAGGCAGATACAATGGTGGCGTTTAGGAGACTTTTTGGTAGGCACATGGACATGGAAGGATATGGATTATATGAAGGTAGATAGGAATTGGTCTTGGCATCATGCTTGGCACAGACATTGTGGACCTTCAGCCCGTTCTTCTGGTATGCTGTTATATCCCTGTGCTGTGTTCAGCTAGGCAGCAGTTTTGACACCATTTTACAACTCTCCCCTCTTGAATTAAGATTTATTAAATTAACATTGTGTTAGATTTAAACCATTTTCATGACATTATATCTTTATTGTTGCTCATTTGATAAAAGTTTGTTTGCGGCGGCAGTCCAATATAAAACAGTCTAGCTGCCAATTGCTTTGTTGCCTTGCCACATGGTTGTTTATCATTTACTTATATGGATGTATATGTTTGGCCATTGTTAATAATTGTCTTTCATTTTGGGATTTGACTTCCACAGAGCGACGAGATGAATCTGCAATGAAAAGTAAAGATGCGGAAGTGGCCACAAAGTTTGAGAAACTTCTGCCAATGAATTGCAAATTATTGGGAATCAGTTGCCCCGGAATTGTCTGTAAGTGGCTTCTCTTAGGAGTTCCTTGTAGCTCATGCAGTTGTTTGTAATATTAAATTGTGTTTAGGTTTAGTTTCTGTTATTGTCACGTGCACCGAGGTACAGAGAAAAACATTATTTTTCACGCTATCCAGTCAAGTCAGATAATAGACACTAAATGCTGGGGTAACTCAGCGAGACGGGCAGCATCCCTGGAGAGAAGAAATGGGAGCCGTTTTGGGTTGAGACCCTTCTTCAAACAGTCAGATAATAAATTCTCTCCTTAGCTAGAGTACGGTCCTGACCTCCCATCTACCTCATTGAAAACTTTTGAATTCTGTATTGGACCTCAATATTATGAATAGTCTATAGCTGACCATAATTCTGGATGTAAAGGGAAAATTGATCTGTTTTGTAGTCAATGCCTACTATGTTCTGTGTGCCAAAGCAACGCAAGAATTTAATTGTCCTATCAGGGACACATGACAATAAACTCGCTTGAACTTGAAAATAAAATGTTGAACTCTTGCGTAAATGGTGGTTGATGCATGAGGAATTAATTTTAACTCTGAGATCAACAAAGTTTTGTTAACTGATGTTTAAGAGGTATGGTGTATATGTGGATCCATCATTTTAGGACACATATAGATCATGATGTTAATGAATAGTTTAAAAGCCAATATGACCTCAAACTCTTCATATATTCCGGATGTACATAGAAAGGTCACCTGTTCATTTGAAAGGTACTGAGTTTCAATGTTTCTTATTACACTCACACTTATGCAATGACAAATCTTTGTATAAATGTCACAGTTTAATGTATGGACACAAAGAGTTGGAGTAACTCAGCGGGTCAGACACCATCTCTGGAGAAAAGGAATAGGTAACGTTTCGGGTCGAGACCCCACTTCAGACTCCTGCACTAATGTGACGACTTGACAGGTTGTTCTTAACAGTTGTCTAACTGGCTCAGTTACTGCACTTGTGGAGGCATCGCAATAAAATTCCCCAATTTTTGTGTTTCATGGCAAATATTCCCCACCATTATCCCCCCCTCTGCTCTCCCCACAACGTCTGCAACATGCTCTGTCAAGCAAAAAAGGAAGATATCACTTTGGCCTTTTCACCCTAACATTTTGCTAAACAAGACCATAAATGTAATGATTTGCATTCAGAAAGACCTTGTACTTTGGAACCTAATTGGTTTCACTTGATTCTTGGATCCATAAAAGTATTGTGACTGAACAAAATGGAGGAAGGCTTGTTCAGTTGTTAAGATTGTTTAGAAATCCTTACATGGTTTGATTCCTTATGCAATCTTTGTGTCTTCAGCCTGGATGTGAATTTCCCAAGGCTATTCTTAAGGAGAAAATGACTTGTGGAAAAAGAGGCCTCCGTGGTCTCAAATTGCCGGGGCCCTAATGTTTTGAAAAAAGACTGCAGTTTGAATAGAGAGGTGTTCAGAGAGTACCTGATTGTATTCCTGGGATTGGTAACATTTAACTTTACAGTTTGTTTCTCTGACACTCTATCTTTCAGTAAATATAACCCCTCAGATCTGATCTGCAATCTGAGGGGCTATATTTACGATCTTTTTGTCAAGTCGTTCAATTGAGTATCATTTCCCAAAAGATGGAAAAAGTGAAGCAGTAATAAATCATCTTGCAGAATTTCTCTTAAGATATCTTCAAAAATTAACGTTTTAATCATGAAATTTGAGATGGAGTATTCTTGTATTTACCTTATAACATCAAATTTTACAAACACAATCACTTATGCAACTGTTAAGAACAACTTGTTATGCCATTATATTAAACTGTGGCATTTATGTACAATAATTGTTTTTGTGTAAAGTATGCATATAATTAGAAACATTTTATTAAGACAGTGGAATTGATTGTAGACTTTAGGAGAGCTCCCCCTTCCCTCACCCCACTCACCATCAACAACACCACAGTCACGTCTGTGGAGTATTTTAAGTTCCTGGGAACCATCATCTCCAAGGACCTTAAGTGGGGGGCTACCATCGACTCCACAGTCAAAAAGGCACAACAGAGGATGTACTTCCTACGGCAGCTGGGGAAGCTCAATCTGCCGCAGGCAATGATGGTCCAATTCTACACGGCCATCGTAGAGTCTGTCCTCACCTTCTCCATCATGGTCTGGTTTGGCTCAGCCACCAAGCACGACACCTGGAGGCTGCAGCGAATCGTCCGATCAGCAGAGAAGATTATTGGCTGCAACCTTCCCTCCATTGATGAACTGTACGCTGCAAGGGCCAGGAAGCGAGCGGGCAAGATCATCTCTGACCCCTCTCACCCTGGCCACAAACTCTTTGAATCACTTCCCTCTGGAAGGCGACTCCGGACTGTCAAAGCTGCCACAGCCAGACTTAAAAACAGTGTTTATCCACGAGTAGTTGCTCTACTCAACAGCCAAAAATCTGTACCCTCCCTTTGATCTGGTATTTTGTTGGTTCACATGCTTGATCAGTGGTGTTTTATCATTAATGTTTTATTATTATTAATGTTTAGTGTTTTCTGAGTCATTCGTAACTGTCACTGTATGTCATGTTGTTACTTGTGGGCGGAGCACCAAGGCAAATTCCTTGTATGTGAATACTTGGCCAATAAACGTACTTATTAAGTTCCAGAAAGGTGAAGGAATTTTGCAAAATTTGAGTTATTTCAGCGGATAGGTTGTTCCCATTAGTTATAAGAGAACTTCATTAAATATTGGTAACATTTTGCTAATAAATTTTTCACGCTTTTGCTGCTCAGTTGGTCAATACTTTAACTAGGTGGGAAATTAGCAGCGAGGGCTTCAAACCCCACTGTAAAGAACAATCTTGTGCCCAGAATTTCTATATCATTGTAGCCCATGTTATTGAAAAGATTTTCATTCTAAACTTTTAAAAATAATTTTGTTTGTATCAAATCGATATTTGTTGTTGTTGTCCGATATCAAAACTATTGCTGGGGTATCTTGCCTTTCAGATACTCCTATGGGCAATGGCAAGCAGAGACCTCTCGAGGTGGAAGATGGAATTGCAGGATTTGCTCTGCTCCTGCCCAAAATTGAAGGGGTGACCATTAAATGCTTTCACCTGTCAAACAAAGATTTGAAGAATAACACTTTCGATCAAAGAAAACTTCAAGCAGCAGGTAAAGTACTCCTTCCCTTCACCCGTGCCAATTGAGACAATGTGAAACTGTGTTGAGGAATCGGGAGTAAACTCCAAGCACAAAATAACTATGCAGTTTTAGAAACCAGGAACTGCTGACGTTGGTTTACACAAAAAGACTCAAAGTTGGTCTGGGTCAGTGAGCATTTCTGGAGAACATGGATATGTGATGTTGCAGTTTGTGACCCTTCCTCAGAAGTCACCCTTCTTCAGACAATGCATTTCTAGAAGAAAGACACAAAAAGCTGGAGTAACTCATAGTCTCTGCCTGTGCCGCTGAGTTACTCCAGCTTTTTGTGTCTATCTTCGGTTTAAATCAGCATCTGCAGTTCCCTCTTACACAGTGCATTTCTAGAGTCTGATGAAGGGTCCCACCCTGAAACGTTATCTGTTAATTCCCTCCACAGGTTCCGCCTGACCCGCTGAGTTCCTCCGGCACTTTGTGTTTCTTCACAATTCCAGCATCTGCAGTTTCTTGTGTCGCCATCAACATTTCTTTTCTTTTCTAAGGATTGCTTTTGTTTAGCTACTGAGACTGAAGTTCTCCAGGGCATTGTTAAATTAATCAAATTAGTGAGAGCGGAAACTCAATTATTTAAAGTGCTGGGGTCGTTTTCCAGGGATTACTTGTACCTCAGGCAAGAGACTTGAGCACCAAAATCTAATATGCAGGGTCTGAATTAGAAAGTGGAATACCATAGGACTAGCATGAATGGGTGATCGGTGGTTGTTTTCAACTCGGTGGGCTGAAGGGCCTGTTTCCACACTGTATCTTTTCTTTGAGATACAGCGTGGAAACAGGCCCATTGGCCCACCACGTCCGCGCTGAGCAGCGATCGTGCGTACAATAGTTCTAGCCGTGTACACTATACAATTTACAGAAGCCAATTAACCTGCAAACCTGCACTTCAGTGCGGGGGGAAACCGGAGCACCCAGAGAAAACCCAAGAGGTCACAGGAAGAATGTACAAACTCCATACAGATAGTACCCTTGGTCAAGATTGAACCCGGGTCTCTCTCGCACTGTGTCACTGTGCCGCCCTATTTTTCAATGTTTTTCATAAACGTAGTTTGATGTTTGTACTGCTGTCACATTTTACGTACAGTGTACGGAGGCTGGTTTGCTCCCATGGTGGGCGGTTAGAAGTGGAATGTGTACGAAGGAACTGTGGATGCTGGTTTAAACAGAAGATAGACACAAAAAGCTGGAGTAACTCAGCGGGTGAGGCAGCATCTCTGGTGACGTTTCGGGTTTGAGACCTTTCTTCAGACTGAGAGTCAGGGGAAAGGGAAACTAGATGGAGATGTAGATATAGAACAATGAATGAAAGATATGCAAAAAGGAACGGTGGAGCCCACAATGGTCCATTGTTGGCTGTGGGGTTGGTGATAATGAGTTATACAGACAGTGAAACTAGTACAACGACTATAGTGGGGGAGGGTCGGAGGGAGAGGCAATGCAAGGGTTACTTGAATATAATATAATATATATTATTACCCATATCACACATCTGAGGTATGCTTTTACAAAATTGTATTCCCTTCGTTTTTACTGCCAGCAGGGGTAACAGGGGAATATTTTCTTGTATTCCCCTTTCTTGCGAACGCCTATGGACTTTACCTGTTAAAACAGCGGGGAATATAGTCTTATATTCCCCTGGTCTCACATCCGGGAACTTGGCAACGTGACGGCAACGTGACGCTGCGTGGGAAATTTAGAATATTCAAACGGCAGACAGGAAGACTGCCGCGTCCATTTTGGTTAAATTTTACGTGGAAGTCCGCCGAGCTGAGATGTTCAAATTTTCCTCTAGATGTCTGATATGGGTAATAATAACAATATTGACTGTCCTCTTTCGGGAGATACGACATATATTGCCCTCACTAGATCCATATTGCCCTCGTCTTCGACTCGGGCAATATGAATCTACTTCAGGCAATATATGTCGTATCCCCCTCAAGGCCAGTCAATATTCTATTAATATATCTTTTATTGTCATTGCATATAGGTGCAACGAGATTTGGTTTGCAGCTTCCATCCAATGTCATAACTTAATTAACTAATCAAATGTAAATAAAATTTAGATACCCTGAGAAACATGATTTGTAAAAAAGAAAAGTAAAACAGTCTAAAGTGCATATAGGTCTGTGCCGGGTCGATGTGTGACGTGACCACCCGAGGGAGACAGCTCATGGGGGGGTGGGGGGCACTCAAGTTAGAGGTTAGAGAAGTCAATATACTTCTGGGTTGTAAGCAAACGAAACGTTGGAATATTGGGCTGCTTGAATGCACTGAGCCTGCTGTAACTCATCCATCGTAGAAATGAGGCTTCTTTCCTGGCGGCGAGCTCGATGAAGCTCTCCGCAGGAACAGATATAGCACTGGTATTTCCAAATATTTAAGATGTTAAATTTAAACACAGAGGCAACACATCTTGAAACGGAAATTGGCCTTAGTAACAGATTTAAAAGTGCGGGGCAATACATTTGTTCGTTATATCTGGAAATATACACACTGTGCAGCTGTGCATTGTACTCTCCTTTGGAAACTTGGCCCCATTGACAAGGTATGGCAAACAGCCACTGCTATTTAAGTGTTTTTATGCAGATAATTGAAGAATCATTTTCTACTCCCCAACTTGCTGACTTTGCATCTACAGTCGGGCATTGTGGAAGGATCTATACATTTTGACTAGATTCTTAACTGTGTGCAATTTGTTTGCAATCCATAATAATACTGAAATGAAGGAAGGAAATAAATCTACACACACCAATTATTACCTCGAGTTTGCTCAATGTAAGCCCTTTAAATAGCAACCTATCCTCCAACTTCCTGCCTTTTGGACTCAATACATTTCAGACACTCAGCATTTTAGGCAGTAATTTCAGATTTCCAGCATTCTGTCCATATTTTCATTGGTGAATGTAGGTGATAATTGCGCATTTATGTCTGACTTGTATTATCTTGAACCATCATACCTTTAATTCGTTCAGTTTATTCTACCCGCTCATTGCTTGGATGTGCAATCTGTTGCTGCACCTTTGTGTTTAGAAGCGATATTGGTTTTGGATTGTAAGTAGTTTTGCCTCTTGACTTCCTAAAGCCTTTCCACCTTCCTGGATGAATGCAGTTGCAACAACACTGAAAACTATCCAGTTCAAAGCAATCTGCTTGATTGCCATTCACTCCTCCATGGTGCTCTGTATCGACAGCACTCACCCTCTACAAAATGCACTGCAGATACTCTGGTTCCAACTCCCAGAAGCTGCACTCTCTACTTAGAAAGACAATGGCAGCAGGGGCAATTTATCGCTTTCACCCCTGCCCGTCTGGCCTACCACAATTTTCACATCATCCGTCTTGTTAAGGGGCTGTCCCACTTGGGCAACCTAATTGGCGAGTTTAGAAGAGTTTGAAAAAGTGACATGTTGAAGACCTCCTTCGACCTCCTTCCACTAAGTTGAAGACTAGCTACGACTAACTTCGGGAAAATTGGACACCGAATAGTGGAGAGATCCTTCGATCTCCTGCAACCTCCCTTCGACTATGATGAAGACTACCTACAACTACCTTCGACTACCCTCGATTACCTACGACTAACATGCCGACCTACTACGACTAAACCTACGAGTAAAAAAGTTATGATTTTTTCCATGGCGACCTTTTTTTACTCGCGGGCATTTTTTAACATATTGAAAAAAACGCCGCGACCTAGCTGAGCCCTCGAGTACGCAGAGACCACTCTCGAGCATGAAGGAGAGTCACGAAGACCCCCTACGACCTCATACTCGCAGCACTCGACCATGCTGCGAGTATGAGTCGAGGGCAAACTTGCCAGAACTCGCGGATTAGGTCGCCCAAGTGGGAGATGCCAAGTGTCCCGGATTCGCCGTATTTTATCCCGGCGAAATAAACTTTTTACGGTGTTCCGGCAGCCAAACATGCTGTTACGGAACACCGCCGCGCCGGTGTTCCTCCCGTGGTGAACACCGGCGCCATGTGTCCCCGGTTTGCCAGCCCGCGCGATCAGCGGAACTTTGCCGGGCCCCAGTGGCCGCGCGTGCGCAGTGGGGAGGGTTGCCGGGCCCCAGTGGCCGCGCGTGCGCAGTGGGGGAGGGTTGCCGGGCCCCAGTGGCCGCGCGTGCGCAGTGGGGGAGGGTTGCCGGGCCCCAGTGGCCGCGCGTGCGCAGTGGGGGAGGATTGCCGGGCCTGGCGCCATTTCGAGCCACGCCACGCCCGGCCCAGAGCCCGGGCGGCGCCGGCCCGCGCGATCAGCGGCACTTTCTTGCCGCCAGCCGGCCGCTCGCGGCAGCCCCATCACCGGGCCTCCCCCCCACCCCCACCCAGTGCGCAGGCGCAGACCCGCTGGCAACCTTGCCAAGTGCGCATGTGCCGCACCCGCCCGCCGGCAGCCCGCTGATCTGCACCAGTGCGCAGGCGCATAGCCGCCGGCAACAACCCCAGGTGAGTGTGTTACGGAGAGAAATGCATTTAACCCCATTTGTTACGGACAAATGGGCTAAATGTTACTGTGAACTAAATTTAGGGTTGCCAGAACTCGCGGATTAGGTCGCCCAAGTGGCAGAGGCCCTTTACCATCCCCGCTGTTATCAGGCTTCTGAACAGTCCTAACATAAGCTGTTCGATTCACCTCTAGCTCATTGAGTACATTGGACTTTGACTATGGAACTGGTGTGCTACAATGCTGAGAACTATATTCTGCACTCTGTATCTTCCCATTTGCTCTATCTATTGTATTTGAGTTTGAGCTGATTGTATCTATATTTGGTATATCTGATCGGTTTGGATGGCACGCAAGCCAAAGCTCCTCACTGTACCTTGGTACATGGGACAATTATTAACTCTAGCATTTTGTAGAAACAAGGAACTGTAGATGCTGGTTTACAAAAAAAAGACACAAAGTGCTGGAGTAACTCAACGGGCCAGGAGAACATGAATAGGTGACATTCCCAGAGACTGAAGAATGGTCCTGATTCAAAACATCACCTATCCATGTTCTTCTTGGGACGCTGCCTGACCCACTGAGTTACTCCAACACTTTGTGTTTTTTTTCCCTTGGAAACATTTCCTTTTCATGGCCGGATCTATATCTTGGGACGCCCTACCCAACAATGTTGTGGGAGACCTTTCACCATAAGGAGTGCAGTGGTTCAAAATGTTGGCTCACCACCACCTTCTTGAGAGTGATTAGGGATGGACACTCTATGCTGGCCTTTGCAGTGACAGCACTTCCCAAAGTAACAGGTGGCACAGTCGAGTTGCTGCCTTACAGCAGAGAAACTGTGTTGTCTGTAAGGACTTTGTACATTCTACCTGTGACCGCGTGGGTTTTGTCCGGGTGCTCCAGTTTCCTCCCACACTCCAACGATGTTCAGGTTTGTATAACCAACCTGATCTCCCGGTGGCTCGGCACTTCAACTCCCCCTCCCATTCCGAATCCGACCTTTCTGTCCTGGGCCTCCTCCATGGCCAGAGTGAGGCCCACCGTAAATTGGGGGAGCAGCACCTCATATTTCGCTTGGGTAGTTTACACCCCAGCGGTATGAACATTGACTTCTCCAATTTCAGGTAGTCCTTGCTTTCCCCCTCTTTCCCCTCCCCTTCCCAGCTCTCCCACAGCCCACTGTCTCTGCCTCTTCCTCTCTTCTTCCCGCACCCACCACCCCCACATCAGTCTGAGGAAGGGTCTCGACCCGAAACGTCACCTTTTCCTTCGCTCCATCGATGCTGCCTCACCCGCTGAGTTTCTCCAGCATTTTTATCTACCTCTAATTTTTCCAGCATCTGCAGTTCCTTCTTAAACAGGTTTGTAGGTTATTTGGCTTCTGTAAATTGTAAATTGTCCCTAGTGTGTAGGGTAGTGCTAGTGTGCGGGGTGATGCTGTATCATGCTGTATCTCTTGAGTCTAAAGTCAATGGTGTGGGTATGTCCCACCTGAGCAGAGAATAAACAGGTTGAGGTTATACTCTCTATTTAGTGATTAAGGCTGATATGGCCTTCTCCACCAAAAGTACACCTTGCTGATCCGCAGACTAACCTGATCTGTCATCTCGAGGCATTTGCCACTAGACCTGCGATGGAAGGTTAACTAATTTTCCAAATTAATCATCGGGAGAGCTGAAATTATAGTTTTTAACCATACAGATGCATAAAAGAATGTAAGGATGCACTTACTAACGTTATACCAGATATGTTTAATAATCTCTCCTTCCCATCCATTTGCAAAATGTAACCACTTATAACCCTGAAGAGCTAATTAGAGCAAATCAACCATGATATCCCTGTTGTGAAAATTGCTGCTGTATCTGATTTCCATTCATAATACATTTAAATGGATCTAATTATATTTGTCTCTCTGAGAATGATAACCAGCAGTCTGCAAGTACGGAACAAAATTTCACAAAGACTTTGGGTAATACGTGCTGGTGCTTGAGCAGCTTGCTGCTTTTTGTCAGACGTACTTTGGGGAAACTCCAGGTTATTAACACGGTATTTTGCCTTTGCTTCTGGGCATTGTGCAATCTGGGTCAAGACCTTTTTGGGGCCAGCACTGCTAAATCCAGTCTAGATGGACAGGTTAAAGATGTCTTGTTTCTGCTTTCCTGACAGCTGTTAAATGCATCGTGAAAATATTTGGACAGTTTTAAATGAATCCCCGGGGACTGCTCTATCGGAGTTCCATCTGGTCTCTAACTGGCTTAGCTATCTTGCTTTGCAAGGTAGAGCCATTAAGTATTTTGACAAGGGAAGTAAAGTTCGACTGCTTTTCTGAATGTTTTGTGAGTTGTTGAAAAGAAGCCAGTGTCTGCTGTGGGCGGAAGAACGTGTGTATGTGTACGTGACCAAAATACACACATGTGCACACATCCATGCCTCAGATTGAAGACTCACACACTCTCATTTTGTTACTACCATCGGGGTGAAAGAACGGGAGTATAATCCCTTCGATGGTGGGGCCGTTGATCCCAGGGATGGACCATACAATGTCCAGCACCTTCTGAAGCCACCTACGTTCTTGAGCGTTCAAATTACCAAAGCAGGCCCTGATACAAATGGTCAGTGTGCTTGCTGTCTACTGTACAGCTATAGAAATTCAATAGATTTTTTGATGACATTCAGAATCTCCTCAAACCTCTGTAGGAAGTTGAGGCATTGGTAAACTTTCTTTGCGATTGCAACTATCGTGTTGGTTGGTAGGCTAACTGGCTGCTGTGAATTGCACTTAGTGTCGGTGGGTGGTAGAGCCG
This sequence comes from Okamejei kenojei, assembly GCA_035221665.1. Taxonomy (NCBI): domain Eukaryota; kingdom Metazoa; phylum Chordata; class Chondrichthyes; order Rajiformes; family Rajidae; genus Okamejei; species Okamejei kenojei. The sequence goes on along the minus strand of CM069169.1, from coordinate 12,681,088 downwards.
TTGAATCATGAATTAATTGACATGCGAGAGAGAGAGAATAGGTTAATGGGAAATGGGACTGCCCTGAAAGCTGCCATAGATTTGATGGGTAGAATAGTCTGATCCTGTGTCATAAGGAAGTATGAGGAGGGTGGAAAGAGAAATGTTTGCTAGTTTGGAAAACACAAGAGACTGCAGTGGCGGGAATCCTGAATCAAATAACTAGGTGTCGGAGGAACTCGGCAGTCAGGCAGTAACTGGCGAGGGAATGGACAGGTGACGTTTCAGGTCGGGACCCTTCCTCAGAGAGGTGACCCTCAACATCGACTGTCCTTTCCCACCCCAGATGCTGCCTGACTCGTCGAGTTCCTCCAGAAGGTTTTGTTTCCCAGTTAACTTGCTAATTAATTCTGCTCTATTGTGACCCTGTATTGTCTGATCTCTTGCCACTGGATGGTGCTGCAGGAAAGCTTGTTTTACAGTATCTTGCACCACACTTCAAACTATGTTTCAACGGATTTACAGGGAAATTGGGACTGGAAGTGTGCAAAGTAACACTAGAGGTTATTTCGAGTGTGGAAGGTTGCTACAGTGCAGCTCACAATCAGAGTGTACTTACCACTGCAAATCATAATCATCTGTGATTGATCGCGGATTTTCTGTTTGTAATAAAACTGGGTCATTTCGAGCCACAAGATAATTGCTCAGTTTTCTCCTCTGTTCCCTGCAGGAGGGAGAAGAAGAATTGCATTCCTATAGTACCACATCTCTCAAGCTTTTCTATACTGTCACATCTCGCATTCTTTTGCATGCAATGAACTTCTTTGAAGTGCGTGCTCCGTTGTGTGATGTGGCAGTCGTCTAGCATCCCCCGAGAAACATAATTCATAAAGAATAAGACGGGCATGTCGCAATGGCTGTCTAGAGCAGGCAGTGAATAATGGAGGAAGGATGGAGTGAAACAAAACGCTTGAAATTCCCAGCAATTTGGGTGGAGTGAGAGCAGGGCCGATGTTAACATGAAACATTAACTCTCTCGCTCCACACGTGCTGTTCAACCTGCTCAGTTTTCCCAACGTTTCCTGCTTTGGTTTCAGGTTACAGAAAGGCCAAGATGGACGTGGCGAGGATGTTTCCATGAGTGGAGGAGTCCGGGACAGGAGGCCTCAGAATAAAAGGATGTACTTTTAGAACGGAGATGAGGAGGAAATTCTTTAGCCAGAGGGTGGTGAATCTGTGGATTTCATTGCCACAGACGGCGGTGGAGGCCAAGCATTGGGTATTTTTAAAGCGTGATTGCTAGGTTCTTGATTAGTAAGGGCATCAAAGGTTATGGGGAGTAGGATGGGGTTGAGGGGGAAAAATTGATCAGCCATGATGGAATAGCTGAGTAGGCGTGATGGGCTGAATGGCCTATAGTCATTCTGCTCCTATGCCTTATGGTCCGCTGTCCATTGTATTTACATTTAAAACGGATATACGTCTTTGAACAGAGGCCGAAGGTATTGCTTTTTATTTGATGCGGAATAAAAGAGAAATTAGTGCCCCATTAATATGTTTTTTTTCTTGCTCTGAAATCTGTTGGCCTGATTGGGTAGAGACTAGGTGTTCAACAGCATTGTCAATGAGGTCCTCCAGGTGACTTTTACATTGTGTTTAAGAAGGAACTGCAGATGCTGGAAAATCGAAGGTACACAAAAATGCCGGAGAAACCCAGCGGGTGCAGCAGCATCTATGGAGCGAAGGAGATAGGCAACGTTTCGGGCCGAAACCCTCCTTCGCTCCATAGATGCTGCTGCGCCAGCTGGGTTTCTCCAGCCTTTTTGTGTACCTCCTGTCTTTTACATTGTGATGAGTCGAAACACACGCTATCTGTAAAAGGGCAACTTGATTGACGTGTCGGAAGGAACTGCTGATGCTGGTTTAAACCGAAGATGGGACACAAAAAGCTGGAGTAACTCAGCGGGACAGGCATCACCTTTGGCGAGAATGCAGAAAGCCTTACTGTAATGCAAGCATTCCTTCTCTCCAGAGATGCTGCCTGTCCCGCTGAGTTACTGCAGTTTTTTGTTGAGCTGGCAGTTGCATTGCATGCGCTGTTGTACGTGTAGCAGCACCTTCTTGCCTTCAAATCTAGAATGCCCTTGTAGCCTGCAAAGCTGCGGTCCTGACTAACGTCACCGGAAAACTGATTACCCATGCGACCAAGCCTTATGAATGCCCTGAACCTCACGGCATGATTAAGAGTTTTATTGTTTGGTTTCTCCTCTCCCAGGTCTTCTTGATAACCCAGACCTACGTACTGTCCTCCTGTTTGGATACAATACTTACAAGCCTCCGGCAGTTGACTTCATTCAGCGACTCACCAAGCCTATCAACGTGAGGAACACAGTTGTAGTAGGAGGTTACGGTGACCGAGTCTTTTCACCCAGTTCTGAAAGGTGGGTTTAATGTTAACGGCAAGGCCTTTGTCTGTGCTTGTAGCTTATTAACATTGAAAAGAAAATGTTTCTCTTCAGTCTTCATGCGATTCATCCATTTCCTGAAAATGAACCGTCTGTGCAACAGGATGATTCCTTTTATATTTTTTTTAGATTTCGCGATACAGCGCGGAAACGGGCCCCTCGAGTCCACACCGACCAGCGATCCCCGCACTCTAACACTACCCTACGCACTAGGGACAATTTTACCAAGCCAATTAGCCTACAAACTTGTACGCCTTTGGAGTGTGGGAGCAAACCGAAGCTCCTGGAGCTAACCCATGCAGGGCACCGGGAGAACGTACAAACTCCGTAAAGACAGCACCCGGAGTCAGGGTCAAACCTCGGCTGCTGGTGCTGTAAGGCAGCAACTCTACCGCTGCGCCATCGTGCCGTCCTCTTGGGGGTAGTTAAGCTCCACTCCCGACCCCCTTGGAAACCTTGGGATGACTTTGGCAAAGTGTTCCTAGGGCTTGCTTAAAGTGCTGATGTGACTCGCAGCCCTGAAGAGCAGCAAACCCTTGTGACTGGCCTCGGATCCATTTTGAGCTCATTGTTCTGGGCTAAGTGTGCCCATTAATCTCAGCATCACTCAGCCAGAGAGTGGTTAAAAGCATTACGAAGGGCGGCACGGTGGCACAGCAGTAGAGTTGCTGCCTTAGAACGCTGGAGACTCGGGTTCAAGCTGCTCCATCATTAATCAGATCATGGCTGGTCTTATTGTAACCACAATTCCACATCACCTTCTGCCCAATGGAATCCTTTAACTCCCTGGTTTATTACCTCTCTCTCACAAATATTCAAAGATTTTGCTTCCTGCAATGTTTAAGTAAGAGATTTTGGGAGAAAAAATTAAGACATCTCTCTTTTAAAAATAACCTCCTAGTTCTACTTTCTCCCACAAGAGGAAATATCAGCTTTGTATCCACCTGATGAAGGCTCCTCACGACTTCCTAAGTTTCAATCACCCTTTCACTTTTTGAATAAGATATAATTCCAATCGACATAGAAACATAGAAAATAGGTGCAGGAGGAGGCCATTCGGCCCTTCGAGCCAGCACCGCCATTCATTGTGATCATGGCTGATCGTTGCCTATCAATAACCTGTGCCTGCCTTCTCCCCATATCCCTTGATTCCACTAGCCCCTAGAGCTCCATCTAACTCTCTCTTAAATCCATCCAGTGATTTGGCCTCCACTGCCCTCTGTGGCAGGGAATTCCATAAATTCACAACTCTCTGGGTGAAAACGTTTTTTCTCACCTCAGACTTAAATGACCTCCCCTTTATTCTAAGACTGTGGCCCCTGGTTCTGGACTCGCCCAACATTGGGAACATTTTTCCCACATATAAGCCTAGCCTGTCCAATCTTTCTTCATTAGACAACTCGAATCTTCCAGCTTTTGATCTAGTAAATGCTCTTCGAATGGCTTCCAGCATCGCAAAGGTGTTTTTCACCTGCTTGGTGTGCAGTAATTGGTGTTAGGTATGAAAATGTGACCGCTTACCTGTGGAGGTTCACAACAGCGCCATAGTGAATGACCTGTTCCCTGGGATGTTAACCAGGCCATTAGATGTAACTCCTTGACCAGTTTGGGTGGCATGGTGGCGCAGTGGTAAAGTTGCTGCCTTACAGTTCCAAAGACTCGGGTTCGATCCTAACTACGGGTGCTGTCTGTCTATGTTCTCCCCATGACCTGCGTGGGTTTTCTCCGGGAGCTCCAGAGGAAGGGTCTCGACCCAAAACATCATCCATCCTTGTCCTCCAGAGATGCTGCCGGACCCGCTGACTCACTTCAGCACTTTGTGTCCTTTGCAGTAAACAGCAACTTAGTCCTACTGTTTATTTAGTGAGCTTTGGTGTGTTCATTCAGCTGTTCTAGGCTCCGTGGTGTACTTTCTGTGTTACTTATTTTTTAATTTATCGTGTAATAATAATGTTACGTTTATTATGTTGATAAAGTGACAATGCATGCATGCCACCATTGTCAGTGTAGCCTTTAAAAGGTTTGAGTCTATATAGATCTGTATCTTAAAGCTCCAAAGAGCCTCCTTTCATAATGAGATGTTCGCATGTTCGTAGGTACTGCTCCCATTTTGTGGGAAATGCTGTCGTCATGTTTTTAAACGTCAATTGCTTGTTAGGACTTGCTCAAAAATGAGTCAGTGCACCTTACACCAAATGGAATGGGAACATCCAGTTAATGAACAAACCTTAACAGTACAAGGCAGCAGTTAGAGTTCTTGGTTTCTACTTACATTTTTTTGTAAGTGCGATTACTTTCTTGACAATAAGCAGCCGAATATGTAGATAAGAGATGTTCAGCACAGACATTGTGGCTTGATGAGCCTGTTCTTGTGCTGCACTGTTATATATTCCATATCTGGTATCCTTTCTAATTATGTATTTCATAGCAATACATACTTATGGTTATCAAAAATAGGGACACAAAGTGCCGGAGTTAATCAACACATCAGGCATTGATTGTCTCTGGAGAATGTGGGGGGGGGTTGTGCCCTTTTTCAGTAGCGGTTTTGTCCTCCAAATTTTTAGATGATGAAGAATGTCATTTTCCAAGTTTGTTTCCGATTCTTTCCTGTCTGGGATCAGCTATTTACTTTCTTCCAGTGTCTCAATTTGCCTGAAGCAGAGAAGTTTTCTTATAAACTATCCCCCTCGACCACTTGCTTATTGAGGTGACCTAGATTCAGCAGGTAGCTTGGACTAGTTTTGGGTGTATGGATTCGATGTGTGGAGATCGCTGGTCGGCGAGGACCCAGTGGGCCAAAGGGCCTGTTTCTGCACTGTATGTCTGAACTAGACTAAGTGTTAGAGGTAGATAAAAAAAATGCTGGAGAAACTCAGCGGGTGAGGCGGCAATCTATGGAGCGAAGGAAATAGGCGACGTTTTGGGTCGAGACCCGAAACGTCGCCTATTTCCTTCGCTCCATAGATGCTGCCTCACCCGCTGAGTTTCTCCAGCATTTTTGTCAACCTTCGCTTTTCCAGCATCTGCAGTTCCTTCTTAGACAGAGATACAGTGTAATCAGAAAGATAGACTTGTCGGAGAACTGGGAAGGGGGGGGGGGGGGTTTAACAGGGAAGGAGTATTACTACCACATGTTATTCTCTCTGATTGGGCCTCTGCAACGAGCCTTTCATCTCTCGGATAGAGTTTGATTCTAACAGCGGTATCTGATGTGAAAGACAATAGCCTCTTGATTGCAAGAGACTGTTCCTCTTTAGAAATGCTTTTGCTCGGACAGAGCGCAGTGCAATCAGTAACTCACCGCAGAACCATTTTCCATCGCCGCGCGTAAAGCAATGAGCGTCCTGTCGATTGTTTTGCAACGGCTCTCTCTGGATCAAGTTTCCATGATCTATATTCTACTTTTATCCCCCAACTCCTTTCTAGTATCGATGCCCGGCACATGTACGGCGCAGTGGGCCTGTCGTTCAGCGGCAAGCCGATCCAAGCGGCGTCTATTCTCCTCGACGAAGACGTGGCGACGCCCGAGAGCGTGGAAGCTGCGATGAAGCGCCTCAAGGCGGCCAACATTCCCGAGCGCAACACGGTGGGCTTCATGTGCGCCTGCATCGGCCGGGGTCAGAACTACTATTCCATGATGGAGAACGTGGAAGCAGACGCCTTCAGGAAGCAATTCCCAAACATTCCCCTCTTCGGCTTTTTTGGGAACGGAGAAATTGGCTGCGATCGCATCGTGACTGAAAACTTCTCACTGAGGGAATGCTGCTCCTCTCCGGAATACGATGAGTTAATTCATAGTTACTCTACCGTCATGATGCTTCTTCACCTTGGGCCACTTAAATAATCGAAGCCTTCACGAGGCTCGCCAAGGATTGTTGATTGCCCAAGAACACAAGCAAATTCAGGGTCACTCTTCATCCCTGAAATACTCCCGTGGCAGTGATATAAATTGCTCAGACCAAGAACATCTCCAAAGTTGGTCTATAGTGTAATCGTTTAGTAATCTGTAAAAAAAATCTGTTAAAACATTGAGTTCCTCAACTCAACTTTCTCAATTCAATCAATTGTACAGTTTTTGGTGATTTTGTTTGCCATCGTTATTACAATAAATGTTAGGCTAATGGTGGTTAAATAATCCAATGATTGTTTTATGACCTCTCTGAATGAAAGCAATGCAGAGGAGCTGTGAGACATGGGATAGGAAAGGCATTTTAACGTTGGAAAATGATGATCAGTTGGGTCTTGGCTGCATCGCCAAGTTGCCCTGCTCTGTTTGGTGTCGGTAAGGCTTCAGTCAACCGAAACTGGGCACAGTAGTGAAATACGGCAGAACCATGGTTTAATACTGACCATGGATGCTCAGTGCATGCAGTTTGCACATTCTGTGCCCTGACACCCATGTACATCCATAGAACTATACAGAGTGGAAACAGGCCCTTCGGCCCAACTTGCCCTGCCACGTCTATACTAGTCTGCCTGCATTTGGCCCATGTCCCTCTAAACACCAGGAGAGCAGCTGAAGGTTCTCCTCAAGGGTCCAACGCTGTGGCAGAGGCTGCAGTCTTGCCCTGTGCTGGAGAAACTCAATGCTGGAGAAACTCAGCGGGTGAGGCAGCATCTATGGAGAGAAGGGATTGCCCTGTGTGTTGGTCCTGACTGGGGTGGGGGAAGAGCGATCCACAATCTGCGGGTGGTCCTGACCTGAGGAGCACGGGCAGCTTGCCCTGCTTGCCCTTGTACAATCTGGTCCTTGTGCGAGCAGGTGGCGGTGTGGTGTGATGGGTTGACGACTGCGTTTGTGCAGGTGTGGCCACTTGGTTGTTGCACGAGGGGTCAATTATCTGAATTGGAAGAACTTTTGTTCCTGTAATTAAAGTTTCTAATTATATTCATTAACTTTCTTTTATAACAGTGAAAGATCTAAACAAATGCATGCAAACTGACAATTAATCACTGCCTTTTCTCGCTGTATAAAATTGCATACTGGTGTCAACACAAGAATATGATTATTTCCCCCAAAAAAGAAAATAGATTCACAGTGGATTCACTTCTCCGTGGATTGTCACCTTGTCGTGGTGGAGAAGCTTGTGTGGACCTGAGATCCTGAGAGCGATGCTGTCTGGAGCGATGCTCCTGGTAGGGTCACCCATGGCGGTAAGGTCGAGGGGGAGGTCTGGTCTCTGACAAAGAGCAATCCAACCAAGACCTCAACGGTGGAACAGGCGGAGGATGATGGATGATGGATGACCTCAGTGGAGCGTCACAACGGCTGGGAAGGCGGATGAAGGCTGCGGCAGAAAAGGGTCTCCGGTCGTCTTGGACTCCATGCCACTGGATCCTGACCCAGATCTGTCAAGGACCGTGGGGTGGCTGTCTGTGCACCAGTCTCCCCACGTTAAACAAAGTCACGCACAGGCGTCCTCCATATAGGGAATAGCACCCTGGAGACACCCATGGTCAGCCACGACCGAAGGGGGCCTAAGAATAAGATTCACATGCACTGGTTGAATTAGTGATAAATCCCGAGGAACGAACTGCAGATGCTGGTTTAAATCGGCAAAGAAGGGTCCTGACCTGAAACGTCACCTATTCCTTTTCTCCAGAGATGTTGTCTGACCGGCTGGGTTACTCCAGCTTTTTTGTGTCTGTCTGTTCGTGATAAATCCTGCAGTTTGCATGTGGGAAGGAATAGTTTACGTAAAGGTTGGTCGAGTTTGATGGAGAATTTGTTCCTTTCACAGGCTGATTATTTACAGTGGGAACTAGGCTGTGCAATAGGAAGTCTGGATTTTATCAACAGAGTATGTATGAGCCGGGAAGTCATGCTTTATAGAGCATTAGCTCAGCATCACCAGGGATATTGTTGAATTCTGATGGCCATTTTATAGGCAAGATGTAAAAGTGTTAAAGAGGGTCCAGAAATTATTTACAAAAGAAAAGACTAGACTTCAATTTGATGGACATTTATCACATGCTGAAAGATGTGGACATAGTGAATAATGGGAGGCTTGAGCTAAACACAGAGCTGAGGAAATCAGTGGGTCAGGCAGCTGCTAGACACAAAATGCTGTGGTAACTCAGCGGGACAGGCAGCATCTCTGGAGAGAAGGAATGGGTGATGTTTTGGGTGGAGACCCTTCTTCAGACCCTGAGACGTCACCCATTCCTTCTCTCCAGGGTTGCTGCCAGGTTGTCGCACTGATTCTCTCCAGTATTTTGTGTCTATCTTTGGTTTAAACCAGCATCTGCAGTTCCTTCTTACACCTTTTCGGGTCTGGACCCTTCTTCAGACTGATTGGTGAGGAAGAGGTGGAGGAAGCTGGAAAAGAGGGAAGTTGGGACAAAGCCCAGCAAGTGATAGGTGGATACAGATGAGGGAGGGGTTTGTGGAAACAAGAAACACCCGACGCTGGTTTGCAATCGGACACCCTTTTGTCTCCTTTAAGTTAGATTTGGCTATTTGGGATAATGGAATCAAGGGATATGGGGAGAAAGCAAGAACGGGGTACTGATTTTGGATGATCAGCCATGATCACATTGAATGGTGGTGCTGGCTCAATGGGCTACTCCTGCACCTATTTTCTATGTTTTCAAGTCCAGCCTTTGTCACTTACTCCACATATCTATCCTTTAGCCCTCTCCCTCGGAAGAATACATGGAGTGCCGGAGTAGCTCAGCAGCATCCCAGGACATCATTGGATAGGGAACGTTTCAGCTCAGGACTCTTAGACTGATTCAGTCTGAAGAAGGCCCCCAACCCAAAACGTCGCCTATCCATGTTCTCCTCAGATGCTGCCTGACCAGCTGAATTACCCGGTTCTTCTTTTGTAAACATGCATAGTTATGCACCAGACTGATTCCTGGGATGTCAGGACTGTCTTATGAAGAAAGACTGGATAGACTCGGTTTATACTCTCTGGAATTTAGGAGATTGAGAGGGGATCTTATAGAAACTTACAAAATTCTTAGGGGTTGGACAGGCTAGATGCAGGAAGATTGTTCCCGATGTTGGGGAAGTCCAGGACAAGGGGTCACAGCTTAAGGATAAGGGGGAAATCCTTTAAGACCGAGATGAGAAAGACTTTTTTCACACAGAGAGTGGTGAGTCTCTGGAACTCTCTGCCACAGAGGGTAGTTGAGGCCAGTTCATTGGCTATATTTAAGAGTGAGTTGGATGTGGCCCTTGTGGCTAAGGGGATCAGAGGGTATGGAGAGAAGGCAGGTACGGGATACTGAGTTGGATGATCAGCCATGATCATATTGAATGGCGGTGCAGGCTCGAAGGGCTGAATGGCCTGCTCCTGCACCTAATTTCTCTGTTTCTATGTTTATAGAGATACATCAGGGAAACAAGTCTGTAGGATTTACTGGATCCCACGACAGAAAGCAAAGAACAAACGACACTTAGCTGTTCCAGACATCTTGGGTCACGTTTATTCCAGAAGCCCCTTTTACCTACATTCTCACCGATCATAACCCGTGTGCAGATAAGGCCAATTAGTGCTTCTGACCTTGGGAGTTGTTATCGAGCTCTTGTGGCTGGGCCTTCTCGTGAGGCTGCTGGCGACTCGCAGGCTGTATCCAAGACCAAAGTGGGCGTGAAGGCGCCACAGGTCCATTGGGCTGCCGAGTCGAAGGTGACCATCAACTACCCATGTACACTAATTAATCCAATTTTATATTCTTCATATTATTATCTCCTCTACTCCCCCCCAAATCTATCACTCACCTGGACGTTACGGCCAATTAATTTACCAACGCACGTCTTTGGGCCTGGGAAGAAACTGCAACACCTGGAGGAAATCCACGCGGTCACAGGGAGAACATGGAAACTCCACACAGACAGCAACTTGCGAAGATATTCAAAGAGGAAACCTACACCGTATACGGTATGATTTTATATACTGCAGATGCAACAAACGACATTGAATGTTCAATTTTTTTTTTTTTTTGCAAAACATACTGTTCCTTTATTTAGGAAAACGAGTATCATGGAATTAAAATATATTCGCAAGCAACCGGCGCAAATGGAAAGCGTTCATGGTGGAGTTGCAGTAATCAAACTGACACTAGGTGCTGGGGTCGCGACCCGAAACGTCACCTGTTCTTCCATCTGTCACCTTCTCCAGGAGATGCTGCCTGACCTGCAGCAGGTTACTCCAGCACTGTGTGTCCTTTTGAGGTGTAGTGATGGAAGCTTGGGTGCAAAATGCTGGGGTAACTCAGCGGGACAGTCAGCATCTCTGGATAGTTAAAACATGCTGTGCAAAGACACAAAGAGATAAGGAAGGGTAAGGTGTGAAAACAAGACATCAAAGGAGATGGGGAATCAGGGAAAATGTAGATTAGACCATTGTTAGCTAGGAGAAAGTGACTACGAAGCACACAGAGATAAAATTTAACTGGGGACAGTCAGACTGGTCGGAGAACTAGGAAGGGGGAGATGGAGAGAGTGGAAAAGCAAATATTCCCTTAACATAGCCCGGATTCGGGAACAATGGAAGCCAGCTTTGAGCTGACTTCGTTCCAAAAGAGCTTCCTTAATTGTGGCTTAATAATGGCAAAAAAACTTATACTTAAAAAGAAAATTCTGGAAAAACGCTCCCACGCCAACGATAAAAATGTGGATTTCAAATATGTCCGAAATGTTACACCTCGAAGATATGCGATTCCTCCTAGCGGGCAAATCACACCATTCCCAAAAGATTTGGTCTCCATTTATCGACTTATTACAAGCGTAGGGTGCAACACAACTTTGAAAATAAACGGTTTCAGGACCTGGTGAGGGGGTGTAAAGATACAAAGTAGGTACATCCCTTTTATTTTACTTTCTTATATTTTCTGTTTTCTATTTTTTCTCTTTCTTTTCCCTTGTTTTTTAAATTCTTTCTCGTGTTTTACGCTTCTACAGGTTCATCCTGATCACTCTTTCACGCACTTACTATCTTATCTAACTTTCTCTATTCTTCTTCTTAAAGTTTAAAACAAGAAGTGGTGCATGAAATGTATTATGTTATTTTTGGCTAATATCACTGCCATGTACATTACTTCTAATAAATAAAAAATAAAAAATAAAATTAAAAAAAAATTAAAAAAACATAGCCCGGATTCTGTGGGTAACGAAGGAGCAATGCTGCAAGGAACCAAAGGTGGACACAAAATGCTGGAGTAACTCAGCGGGTCAGGGAGCATCTCTGGAGAACGTGGATAGGTAACATTTTGGGTCCAGACCCTTCTTCAGACTGATTGTAGCAGGGAGTATACCAAAGATCGTGCCGTTTTGCAGACAAAAAAAACAAACTGCTGGAGGGACTGAAGAGGGGTCAGACCCACAGCGTCCTTTGACCATTTTCCTCCACAGATGCTACCTGACCCGCTGAGTTCCCGAGCAATTTTTTTTTTTTTTTTTTTTTTTTTAGCTCAAAATTCCAGCCTGTGCAGCGTCTCGTATCTCCTATCGCAGCCTCGGCATTCAGTCCATCCTCGTTGTGTCCTTGCGTTTGTTCTTGTGCCCCGGCTTTGGAGATGAGCTGGGCTGGGGAGATTGCAACCTTCGCGTGGGTCCGCCCCGTTTCGACTAATGCAATCGACTCGACGTGCACAAACGGAAGATCAAGTAGAACAAGTTGGCCAACAACTTTAGGCTGCGCGCGCCACACGAAAGATGAAGGAGATGAGCTATTTTCAGTCCAATGTCCCAGGTGGACGTTAAAATTGGTTGCTGAGTGTTTGAATCTGAGGATCTGTGCTTGAAATGGGAAGGTCCGGGGTGGAAATTCCTTCTGATCCGCAGGGAGCGGTGGTTGACTGGGTGACTGGAGCTTTGTGTGTGAGTGCGTAAGCGCGTTTTAACGGCGTGTTTATTCAGACTGCAGCTCGTCCGTTAGTAATCTCGGCCATGAGCTTATTGTTTATTTGGGTCGAGGGCCCCTCTCATGCTTCCTGCCGGCGAATGTCTACCCGATGTCGATGCTTCTGTGCCTGGCGACGACGTGGTACAAACTCCGGCCCCGCTCCTTCCTCCTCTTCTGTCTCCGCTTCCTGAAACACAGCAGCAAGCCCAGAGTAACTAGACAGCAGCACTCGCTGTTCCTGCACAACGGATAGTTTTAAGGCGGGGAGAGATAGATTCTTTATGGAATTCCATGCCACAGAGGGCAGTGGAGGCCAAATCACTGGATGGATTTAAGAGAGAGTTAGATAGAGCTCTAGGGGCTGGTGGAATGAAGGGATGAGAAGGCAGGCACGGGTTATTGATTTGGGACGATCAGCCATGATCACAATGAATGGCGGTGCTGGCTCGAAGGGCCGAATGGCCTCCTCTTGCACCTATTTTCTATGTTTCTATGATTCTTGATTAGTATGGGTGTCAGAGGTTATGGGGGGAAGGCAGGGCAATGGGCTTAGAAGGAAGAGTTAGATCAGCCATGATTGAATGGCAGAGTAAACTAGATGGGCCAAGTGGCCTAATTCTGCTCCTATCACCTATACTTGGTGGGGTTGGGTGGGAGAGAGAGAAGGGGAGACTCGGTTCAGGAGCTCCACCTTAGTTCTCCGACCATATTCACTGTCCTGATGAATTTTACTGCTTGTAGGCCTCCTTGTCACCGCTTTGGCCCACCTCGTCCGTGCCGACCATCGATCGCCTGTTCTCACTAGTTCTCTTATTCCACTTTCTCATTTTCTCGGGGCAATTTACAGAGGCCAATTAACCTGAGAACCTGCACGTCTTTGGATGTGGGAGGGAATCAGAGCGCCCGAAGGAAGCACTCGCAGTGGCAGGGAGAACGTGCAAACTCCACACAGACAGCACCCAAAGTCAGTATCGCTGGCAATGTGAGGCAGCAGCTCTACAACCTGTGGCACTGTAATGGAGAAACTAGAACTGCACACAAGTATTGGGAGCTTGCTGTGTACAACCTGGATGTACTGCTCCCTATACTACAGTGATTTTACACCATAGAGTCTTACAGTGTGGAAACGGCCCTTCAGCCCAACTTGCCCATGCTGACCAACATGCCCTAACTTCCTGAGTTTGTCCCATATCCTCCTGAACCTCTCCAATTCATGTACCTGTCTTAAATGCTGCAAGAGTACGTGCCTCAACTACCTCTGACAGCTCATTCCATACACCCGCCACCCTTTGTGTAAAAATGTTACCCCTCAGGTTCCTATTAAACCTTTCGCCCCTCACCTTAAACCCATGCCCTCTCCTTCTCCATTCCTCTGGGCGAAAAACCCATGCCCTCTCCTCCATTCCGCTGGGCGTTTGCCTTAGCTATTCCTCTCATGATTTTGTATACCTCTATAGGTAAAGGGAAGATTCAAACAAGAGGGCATGACATGAGAATTAAGGGACAGAAGTTTAGGGGTAACGTGAGGGGGAACTTCTTTACTCAGAGGGTGGTGGCTGTGTGGAATGAGCTTCCAGCAGAAGTGGTGGAGGCAGGATCGATTTTAACATTTAAAAGTAAAGTGGATAGGTATATGGACGGGAAGGGAATGGAGGGGTATGGTCTGAGTGAAGGTAGATGGGACTAGGGGAAAACAAATGGTCGGCACGGACAGGAAGGGCCGAGAGGGCCTGTTTCCGTGCTGTAATTGTTATATGGTTATATGGTTTTATAAGATCATCCTTCATCCTCCTGCGCTCCAAGGAATAAAGTTGCAGTCTGCTCAACGTCAAGCCCTCGAGTCTTGGCAACATCCTCGTAAATCAACATCACTGCGTTTTATTTTGATAAGCCAGCCTTTATCTGGAGATCTTGAAAGACACATTAGGAATGTACACCCTGTCACACGCCCAGATAAACAGATTGCGAAGGGCAAAATACCAACCAAAGTTGTAATTTGTGTCCAGTGATCTAGCAAAATGTGTGCACCATATCTGCATGATCTAACGTGGACAACTGCAGCTACATGTGGAGGTGGAGGAGAGTTGGTAATACTTTTATCTCCTCAGCAAATGTTTTTTGCTTTTGGAAGACTTGGAAGAGCATTAAAGATCAAGGCAGATCATTTTGCCTCGTTTCTTGCATTTCCGTGATTTAGACTGAGTTCATGTCACAGGAGCAGAATTAGACCATTCGGCCAATCGAGCCTACTCCGCCATTCAAACATAGCTGACCTACCTTTCCGTACACAACCCCATTCTCCCGCTTTCTCCCCATAACCTTTGATGCCCTTACTAATCAAGAACCTGTCGATCTCCGCTTTTAAAAATACCCACTGACTTGGGCTTCGCAGCCGTCCGTGGCAATGAATTCCACAGGTTCACCACCCTCTGACTAAGGAAATTCCTCCTCGTCTCCTTTCCAAAGGAGTAGGAAGGAACTGCAGATGCTGGTTTACACCGAGGATAGACACGAAAACCTGGACTAACTCAGCGGGACAGGCAGCATGTCTGGAGAGCAGGAATGGGATGATGTTTCGGGTCGAGACCCTTCTCCAGATTGATTGTAGTAAGGAGTATGTCAAAGATAGTGCCATTCACAGACAAAAAACAGACTGCTGGAGGGACTGAATCAGTGAAGAAGGGGGCAGACTCCTTTAGACTCCTTTCAAAGGTACGTCCTCTTACACTGAGGCTGTGCCCTCTGGTCCTAGACTCTCCCACTGGTGAAAAAACCTTCCCCTCATTCACTCTATCCAGGCCTTTCCCTATTTGGTAAGTGCGAATGAGGTCCACCCTCGTTCTTCACAGCCCAGAGCTGTCAAACGCTCATTACGTGGTCCACTGAGTTTATTCCAGCTCTCAGAATAGTCTTATTAATCCCCCACATGCCCCCGCCTTATTTCTGAAGAAAGTCTCGACCCAAAACGTCACCTATCCACGTTCTCCCGAGTGCTGCCTGACCTGCTGAGTTACTCCAGCATTTTATCGCTTTTTCTGTAAACCAGCACCTGCAGTTCTGTGTTCCTACATCCATCTGCCTATTTCCTCGTTGTCTCTTCCACATACGTTCCCCTTAACCCGATTTCTCCACCAGACAATCTCCACCAATTTAGCGGCC
Source organism: Okamejei kenojei (assembly GCA_035221665.1). NCBI lineage: Eukaryota > Metazoa > Chordata > Chondrichthyes > Rajiformes > Rajidae > Okamejei > Okamejei kenojei. Next base: position 12,665,628 of record CM069169.1, on the reverse strand, counting down.
AGTTAACATGCCAGCATGTCTTATGTATGTAATGGGACCTGGCTAGCACCTGGAGGAGACACCTGGGCAGGTACACAAATAGGAAAGGTTTAGAGGCATATATGGGCCAAACACAGGCAAATGGGACTAGCTTAGATGGGGCATCTTGGTTGGTATGGATGAGTGTGGACGAGTCTTCAGGAGCTTACCGCGTTTCCCGAGTGCCTGCCGTTAGCGTTACGAGCCGCTACGAGACGTTCCGAGCTCCGACGTACCCGCTATGTACATTCTACGTGCTTACCGCGAGTTTGATTTTTTTTTTTAAACTCGGGAGAGCTCTTACAGTGGGACAGCCCCTTTAAGCTGAAGTGCCAGTTTCCATGTTGTATGACTGAGGCTGGCAGATTCTTGATTAGAACGGGTGTCGGGTTATGTGGAGGTAGGCAGGAGAATGGGATTTGGAGACAGTGATCAGCCATGGTTGAATGGCGGAGTAGACTCGATGGGCCGGAATGGCCATATTCTGCTCCTTGAACTTGTGAACTCGATTACATGATCATACAGAAAACACTGCACGTAGATCACACACGGATCGTCGGACATGAGAGAAAGCTGCACTACCTTGTTGTACCAGTTGTACGGGGCTCTGGTGAGACCACATCTGGAGTATTGTGTACAGTTTTGGTCTCCTAATTTGAGGAAGGACATCCTTGTGATTGAGGTAGTGCAGCGTAGGTTCACGAGATTGATCCCTGGGATGGCGGGACTGTCACATGAGGAAAGATTGAAAAGACTAGACTTGTATTCACTGGAGTTTAGAAGGATGAGGGGGGATCTTATAGAAACATATAACATTATAAAAGGACTGGACAAGCTAGATGCAGGAAAAATGTTCCCAATGTTGGGCGAGTCCAGAACCAGGGGCCACAGTCTTAGAATAAAGGGGAGGTCATTTAAGACTGAGCTGAGAAAAAACTTTTTTACCCAGAGAGTTGTGAATTTATGGAATTCCCTGCCACAGAGGGCAGTGGAGGCCAAATCACTGGATGGATTTAAGAGAGAGTTAGATAGAGCTCTAGGGGCTAGTGGAGTCAAGGGATGTGGGGAGAAGGCAGGCAGGCACGGGTTATTGATAGCGGACGATCAGCCACAATCATATTGAATGGCGGTGCTGGCTCGAAGGACCGAATGACCTCCTCCTGCACCTATTTTCTATGTTTCTGTTTCTATGTTACCTGCTGCATCACTTGCAAGCAGGACAATGAGGGGCCTCTTTCCCTTTCCTCTTTCCCCTCCTCCCCGACCCTCTCCCTGGCTTGTCCTTCCTCCCCCTGGAGAAGTCAGATGGTCAGCTGTAATTCATGTGGGCTCACCGGCAATAGCAGTAGGTTCGTCCCGTGATCACAAGTAACGCCACGAGCAGGCTCACCGCAATGAGAATGACCAGCAAGGAGCTGACGGTCCTCTCCGGCTGCTGGCTGGGCAGCAGGAACTCCTGGCATCGGTTGCCTTTGAAGCTGTTGTTACACCTGTACGAGACAAGAGGGTCACCTGGTCACACACCTGGTCAGATTTGGGCGCGGATAGCTGGCAACAGTCGGAAATATCCCACACAGTGCAAGGTTCGCAGATTCACATCTCTGCAGTTTGATCTCACCATTCAATATACTCCTACCAAGAGAGAGGTAGGTGGAAAAAAATTCCATCAGAGTGCTGCAACCCTCTTTCATTTTAGAGATATACAGTCGAAACAGGCCCTTCGGCCCACCGAGTCCATACTGTCCTTTGATCACTCATTCTATATTATCCCACTCTCGCATCCACTCCCTACACTAGGGGGATATTTGCAAAGCCAATTAACGTACAAACCTGCACTCGTGTGGGAGGAAACTGGAGCACCTGGAGGAAACCCACGTAATCACAGGGGGAACAGGCAAACTCCGCGCAGACAGCACCCTCTCTTAAGGTCATAAGTAATAGGAGTAGAATTAGGCCATTCGGCCCATCAAGTTTACTCCTCCATTCAATCATGGCTGACCTATCTCTCCCTCCTAACCCCATTCTCCTGCCTTCTCATAACATCTGACACCTGTACTAATCAAGAAATTATCGCTGCCTTAAAAATATCCACTGACTTGCCACAATACTCCAACAGCTTTCTGTGGCAAAGAATTTCACAGATTCACCATCCTCTGACGAAAGAAATGTCTCCTCCTCTCCTTCCTAAAGGAACATCCTTTAATTCTGAGGCTATGACCTCTAATCCTAGACTCTCTTCACATCCTCTATTCTGTATGTTGCAATTAGGTCGTCCCCCCCCCCCCCTCATTCTTCTGACCTCCAGCGAGTGCATGCCCAGTGCCGACAAACTCTCATCATACGTTAACCTACTCATTCCTCAAAGAACAGTGGAGTTAGAGCCTTTGAATATTTTAAAGGCAGTTAGATTATTTCTCGATAAACAAGGAGGCGAACAATCGTAGGGATATGGAGTTTAAGAAGGAACTGCAGATGCTGGAAAATCGAAGGTAGACAAAAGTGCTGGAGAAACTCAGTGGGTGCAGCAGCGTCTATGGAAATAGGCAACGTTTCGGGCCGAAACCCAGCATAGAATTCCCCCCCCCCAGCCAAAGACTGTCTGGAGTAAAACCAGGTGTACCCTCAATATGTGAAGGAAGGAGCTGCAGATGCTGGTTTACACCGAAAATTAGACACAAAATGCTGGCGTGCTCAATACTTCCAGTACTCAAGAACCTCTAGTCAATACATTGTGTGTGTCACTGGCTCTTCCATTCTCTGTATCTGAAGCAGTCAATAGGATGAGATGGTGGGAGAGGATTTCATGGAGTATAAATGGCTGCCAGCACCAGCTGGAGTGTTACTACCACCGGTAACAATGTTCAAAATGCTATGTGTTTAATGGGCGGCACGGTGGCGCAGCGGTAGAGTTGCTGCCTCATGCCCCTGTCCCACTTAGGAAACCTGAACGGAAACCTCTGGAGACTTTGCGCCCCCACCCAAGGTTTCCGTGCGGTTCCCGTGGGTTTTCGTACTCCGGCAACCACCTTCAACTAGCATCGCAACCGGCTTCGACTAGAAAATCACCGATTTTTAAAACGGAGACCTCTTTCGACCATTAGGGAGACTGCCAAAAACCTCCGGGAACCGCACGGAAACCTCGGGTGGGGCGCAAAGCCTCCAGAGGTTTCCGTTCGGGTTTCCTAAGTGGGACAGGGGGCATTACAGCGAATGCAGCGCAGGAGACCCGGGTTCGATCCCGACCACGGGTGCTGTCTGTACGGAGTTTGTGCGTTCTCCCCGTGACCTGCGTGGGTTTTCTCCGAGATCTTCGGTTTCCTCCCACACTCCGACGACGTACAGGTTTGTAGGTTAATTGGTTTGGTAAATGTAAAAATTGTCCCCGGTGCGTATAGGATAGTGTTAGTGTGCGGGGATCGCTGGTTGGACCTTTTAATTTAGTTTAGTGATACAGTTTTTGTTTGCAAATACACAGGACTAGATGTTAAAATCCAAGGTGCCAAATATCAATTTACTCCCGATGGTGATGGGAGCCTTCTGCTCCTCCGATGTTGAGAGAGGCTAGGCAGACACGTCATTGGGGTTATCAAGTGGGCACCTACTTTCATCAACGTTTCGCTGATTGAACCCACGACGTCTCCAGTAGGCTCAGCGGTGCGTTCTGGCATCCCAGAACCACCCCCCTCTGCATCTGTCTAGTCGGTTATTTGGGAGACCAAATGGGGTCTTTCCTCTTCAGCCAGAGCCGCTGGCTACCCCGCTCTGCTACCCGAGATGTTTCTTTGATGGCCTGGCGTAGGGCTTGTCCGCTGATCCCCAGGTCCTTCATCAGTATTAAAGTGGATGTTGAAACAGGCCCTTTGACCCACTGATTCCATGTTGACCTTTTCACATTAGTTCTATGTCATCCCAACTTTCACATCTTTCTACAGACATTTAATCCACAAACCCACAGGTAAGGGTGTCAGGGCTTTATGGGGCGAAGGGAGCAGAATGGAGTTAGGAGGGAGAGATAGATCAGCCGCGATTGAATGGTGGAGTAGACTCGATGGGCCAAAGTGGCCAATTCTGCTCCTTTGATGTATGAACTTGTGAACGTTCTTTGGGATGTGGGAGGAAACCACGCGGTCACAGGGTGAATGTGCAAACTCCACACAGGCAGCACCCAGTTCAGTTCAGTTTTATTTGTCATATGTAGTTGAACACAGGGTCAACGGTACAATGAAATAGAAACATAGAAACATAGAAACATAGAAATTAGGTGCAGGAGTAGGCCATTCAGCCCTTCGAGCCTGCACCGCCATTCAATATGATCATGGCTGATCATCCAACTCAGTATCCCGTACCTGCCTTCTCTCCATACCCTCTGATCCCCTTAGCCACAAGGGCCACATCCAACTCACTCTTAAATATAGCCAATGAACTGGCCTCAACTACCCTCTGTGGCAGAGAGTTCCAGAGACTCACCACTCTCTGTGTGAAAAAAGTCTTTCTCATCTCGGTCTTAAAGGATTTCCCCCTTATCCTTAAGCTGTGACCCCTTGTCCTGGACTTCCCCAACATCGGGAACAATCTTCCTGCATCTAGCCTGTCCAACCCCTTAAGAATTTTGTAAGTTAGACAAATGTGTTAGACAAGACAACGGGTCACCTCAGCAGTGATATTACAAGGATAAAATTAATGTAACAAAAAGATAAGATAAAAGTGACATTGGTCGGTGAAAGACAATAATAAATAAAATAATCAACATTTATGATGTGTTTATGAGTTCAGAAGCCTGATGGTAAAAACTGTTCTTAAGCCTGGTGCAGCAATGCTCCTGTTTCGTCTGCCTGACGGCATCAAGGAGAACAGTCCGCGTGCTGGGTGGCTGTGGTCCTCGATGGCGCGGTGTGCCTTCCCCAGCCACCGCTGGTGGAACATACCGAATGGTATGTTGGCATTCATAGCAAAAGGATTTGAGTATAGGAGCAGGGAGGTTCTACTGCAGTTGTACAGGGTCTTGGTGAGGCCACACCTGGAGTATTGCGTACAGTTTTGGTCTCCTAATCTGAGGAAAGACATTCTTGCCATAGAGGGAGTACAGAGAAGGTTCACCAGACTGATTCCTGGGATGGCACGACTTCCATATGAAGAAAGACTGGATAGACTCGGCTTGTACTCGCTGGAATTTAGAAGATTGAGGGGTGATCTCATAGAGACTTACAAAATTCTTAAGGGGTTGGACAGGCTAGATGCAGGAAGATTGTTCCCGATGTTGGGGAAGTCCAGGACAAGGGGTCACAGTTTAAGGATAAGGGGGAAGTCTTTTAGGACCGAGATGAGAAAATCGTTTTTCACACAGAGAGTGGTGAATCTGTGGAATTCTCTGCCACAGAAGGTAGTTGAGGCCAGTTCGTTGGCTATATTTAAGAGGGAGTTGGATGTGGCCCTTGTGGCTGAAGGGATCAGAGGGTATGGAGAGAAGGCAGGTACAGGATACTGAGTTGGATGATCAGCCATGATCATATTGAATGGCGGTGCAGGCTCGAAGGGCCGAATGGCCTACTCCTGCACCTAATTTCTATATTTCTAAGTTTCTAACATGTCCTGAATGGCCGGGAGACAGTTGCCGGTGATGTGCTGTGCCGCCTTCACCACTCTCGGTCGCGATTTGCGGCTGTGGAACCGCAGAACAGTTTCCGTGATGCAGCCCGTCGGCAGGCTCTCGATGGTGCAACTGTTGAAGGTCAGGATCGAACTCGGGTCTCTGAAGTTGAGCGCCACTGTTACAATCATTCTGTTATTGTCTTTTGGTGGTGTTACTTAAGGGTAGTCCTTCTGTGGGAAGTTGTTTCCACCAGAACTGCACTGATCCAGCCGATTTCTCTTCAATCCTTTACAGTAAATGGAACATACAGTCTTTCAGAATCGCAGTTCCAAAGAGGGTTGCCTGTCACTGCAGCTTTGATCTGCAGTGAGGCCTGGCTAATTTAATTTAGTTTAGAGATACAGCGTGGAAACTGCGGGCCCTTTGCCCACTGAGCCCGCACTGGCCAGCGATCCTCGCACATTAACATAACGCTACCCTACACACACACACACTAGGGACAATTTTTACATTTATACCAAGCCAATGAACCTACAAACCTGGCGTGTGGGAGGAAACCGAAGATCTCGGAGAAAACCCACGCAGGTCACGGGGAGAGCGTACAAACGGCGTACAGACAGCGCCCGTAGTCGGGATCGGACTCTGGCGCTGTCAGGCAGCAGCTCTAACGCTGCGCCACCGTTCCGCCCTTGGCTCGTTAAGACTGCAAGAATGTGACTTACCAGCAGAATGGAGTGGATATTAGAATGTAGCAGGTGCCTCCATTAAAGCAGTAGGAATCGTAGCTGCCTGGACACAGTTCTCCATGTGCTGTGAGGATTCAGAAAGAAGGTCCAAAATTAGGGATTGGTATACAAACTGTTCCAAAAACTAACTATGTAACAAAGTTACGTAGTTTAGCTTTGGTTTGCACTGGCATTTTCAGAAAACATGCATGTATTTCTATTGCTTCTGCCCTGTAAGTGTGGCACAGAGACACAGCTTGGAGAGCTGCTGCCTCACAGCTCCAGTAACGCAGGTTCGGTGCTGTCTGTGTGGAGTTTGCACGTTCCCCGTGCGACCGCCTCAGTTTGCTCTGGTTTCCTCCCACATCCCAAAAACGTGCGGCTCTTGGGTTAATTGGTATCTGTAGATTGCCCTCCCCCCCCCCCCGCCCCGCCCCTCCCCACCCCCACCCCCCACCGAGTGTTGGTGCGAATGTGGGGGGAATAAAATGTGTTTTTTTTAAAATATATATATTTTTTTAGAAACAACTGTACAAGAATAAAACAGTCGGCATATGAAATTATACATTTAATGTACAGCTTCAATTTTAACTTTTTAACTTGGAACTAAAGGAAAAGAAAAGAGAAAGACCTAGAAACATAGAAACATAGAAATTAGGTGCAGGAGGAGGCCATTCGGCCCTTCGAGCCTGCACCGCCATTCAATATGATCATGGCTGATCATCCAACTCAGTATCCCGTACCTGCCTTCTCTCCATACCCCCTGATCCCTTCAGCCGCAAGGGCCACATCTAACTCCCTCTTAAATATGGCCAACGAACTGGCCTCAACTACCTTCTGTGGCAGAGAATTCCACAGACTCACCACTCTCTGTGTGAAAAACGATTTTCTCATCTCGGTCCTAAAAGACTTCCCCCTTATCCTTAAACTGTGACCCCTTGTCCTGGACTTCCCCAACATCGGGAACAATCTTCCTGCATCTAGCCTGTCCAACCCCTTAAGAATTTTGTAAGTCTCTATGAGATCCCCCCTCAATCTTCTAAATTCCAGCGAGTACAAGCCGAGTCTATCCAGTCTTTCTTCATATGGAAGTCGTGTCATCCCAGAAATCAGTCTGGTGAACCTTCTCTGTACTCCCTCTATGGCAAAGAAATAGAGAGAGAAAAAGTACTCCCTCTATGGCAAAGAAACTAGAGAGAGAAAAAGTGAGAGGTGCAAAAATAGGACCCCTAGACTAACAAAGTAGTGTAGCCAAAGAGTGGATAAAAGAAAGGAAGAGAAAAAAGGAGGAATAGAGAAAAATACCTGCCTCTCGTCCCCCTCCCCCCCCACCACCTCCCTCAACCCATAGTTGGATTAAAATCCAAATTTGTGTTGAGCCATACTATCCTTGTAAGAATTCAGTGAAGGGTGTCCATGTCTTTAAAAATTGACCTGGTTTTTCTGCCAAGACAAGTCTAATATTTTCCAGATGTGGTGTCTATAAATGTAGTTTTTGTCAGATTATTGTCAAAACGGGTACTTGATGTGCAACTTGTGGGTGGGATGGACAGGAGGTGTTCTGTGCTGGAACATTTCTTTCAGTCTGACCCAAAACCTTGCCTGTCCGTTCCCTCCACAGACGCTGCCTCCTGACCCACAGAGTTCCTCCAGCACTTTGTTTTAAGGAAGGTGAAGTTTGGCCATGGGTGCATTTGGCCATGTCTTTATCCAACTGTGCTCAAGGCAATCATAGATGAGTAAGAAGTATCGGCAGATGCTGGTTTAAACCGTAAATAAACCACAAACCCTTTGAATCACTTCCCTCTGGAAGGCGACTCCGGACTGTCAAAGCTGCCACAGCCAGACATAAAAACAGTTTTATCCACGAGTAGATGCTCTACTCAACAGCCAAAAATCTGTAGCCTCCCTTTGATCTGGTAATTTGTTGGTTCACATGCTTGATCAATGGTGTTTTATCATTAATGTTTTATTATTATTAATGTTCAGTATTTTCTGAGTCATTCGTAACTGTCACGGCACGTCATGTTGTTACTTGTGGGCGGAGCACCAAGGCAAATTTCTTGTATGTGAATACTTGGCCAATAAACTTACTTACTTACTTACTTAGATGGACACAAAAAGCTGGAGTAACTCAACGGGACAGGCAGCATCTCTGGAGAAAAGGAATGGGTGACTTTCCGGGTCGAGACCCTTCTTCAGACTGAGTGTCGGGGGAAAGGGAAACGAGAGATATAGATGGTGATACAGAGAGATATAGAACAAATGAATGAAAGATATGCAAAAAGGTAAAGATGATCAAGGAAATGGGCCATTGTGGGCTAGGTGAAAACCAGTTACAGACAATGAGACAAATATGAAATATTTTGGCAATCAAGTATCTCAAATAGGAACTCCTTCCTGATACTGGGCTCGACTTCTCGGATCTGTTTCCCTGAGTGGAGGTGTGCGGTGACTTACGCACTGAAGTTATTTGTGGTCGTTATCGGATTGCCAAACAGCCCAGTCGAGACATGCTGGAAATGGTTAGAGTAATGGAGTGTTATCGCAAGTGGGTGACGCAGATCCTGTTGTTCACACAAGGCACAAAGTGATGGAGGAACTCAGCTGGTCAGGCAGCGTCTCTGGAGGACATGGGTAGGTGATATTTTGGGCCGGGACCCTTCTACAGACTGATGGCAGGGGTGGTGGGGGAAGGAAAGACGGTTCAAAGAGTGCAGGGGCGGGAGAGCTCTTGAATTACCTCGTACAGTGGGACAGGCCCTTAACACCATCCTACACAAACTAGGGACAATTTACAATTTTTCCAAAGCCAATTAGCCTACAAACCTGTACGTCTTTGGAGTGTGGGTGGAAACTGGGAGCTCCCGGAGAAAACCCCACACAGGTCACGGGGAGAACGTACAAACTCCACACAGACAGCACCCGCAGTCAGGATTGAACCCGGGACCCTGCCGCGGTGAGGCAGCAACTCTACCGCTGCGCCACCGTGCCGCCCGCCCTTTCACTCAGAGACGCAGCTCGGAAACAGGCCCTTCGGCCCGCTGAGTCGGTGCCGACCAGAAATCCCCGCGCACTAACGCCAATTGGCCTACAAACCTGTTCGTCCTTGGAGCGGGGGAGGAAACCGGTGCACCCGGAGAAAACCCACGTGGTCACGGGGAGAACGTATAAACTCCGTTCGGACCCACAGTCAGTAGCCAGGGTCAAAACCGGGTCTCTGGCGCTGTAGGCAGCAACTCTACCACTGAGCCACCCTCCACATGCCACTCCCTTGTGTCTGTACAAGTACTTGGTGCCATAATCATAATTAAGGTAGAACAAAATAAGTGCAGATAAGCCTCCCCATTAAAGATTCCCAGCACTTAAGCATAACATTTAATTGCCAGACCCACACAGGTTCTTTGACGTAGAGAGTGGAACTGTCCCTGGTGCAATAGGGAGTATACCCAGACCACAATGTGGATGACACTTGGGTGTGTGATCGACATCCTCCATCGCACAGCATCGATAACCCTTACCCCATGACCACAACGTCTCTGAACACAGTCACAGTGGGAGCGTCTTAAAGAGCACTAAACCCTGGGCGGCACGGTGGCGCAGAGGTCGAGTTGCTGCCTCACAGCGCTTACAGCGCCAGAGACCCGGTTCGATCCTGACCACGGGCGCTGTCTGTACGGAGTTCGTACGAGTTCCCCGTGACCTGCGTGGGTTGCCTCCGAGATCTTCGGTTTCCTCCCACACTCCAAAGGCGTGCAGGTTTGTCGGTTAATTGACTTGGTTATAAATGTAACTGTAAAATTGGTCCCGGTGTGTGTTAACGTGCGGGGATCGCTGGTCGGTGCGGACTCGGTGGGCCGAAGGGTCTGTTTCCGTGTTGTGTCTCCAAACCTAAAACTAAAGAGCACTAAATCCATTTGCTTAGCTTCAGGGTCCACTCTTCAATCCTTTTGGCCTTCGGAGGTTGTGTGTCCCCGATTTGCACACAGAGCCAGATCCCACGGGCAGCAGACACACTGAACCATGGATAGATAGCTGGCTGTAGAAGGTACATTGTCCAGCTCCCTGCAGGACCCCATTCCCTCTGTCTAACTCTCACTGTATGCCATGTTGTTACTTGTGAGCGGAGCACCAAGGCAAATTCCTTGTATGTGAATACTTGGCCAATAAACCCACTTTGTTAAGCACCACTTGTGTTACCCTTTGCACCAACGAGTTGACAGGTCTTGATTTAATGTTTCACCTCAACCCAGAGCCTGTGGCAATGCAACACGACTGATCACAACCCACGCCCTTTTGACATTAGAATCCTATAAATTATATATTCTGGCAGATTTTGCATGCATCATCCAATTTTTATGAATCAATTGTGCGCGTATTTCACTATGTGGCCACATTTCCCATCCAGTTTTAACTAGTTTAGAGATACAGCGTGGAAACAGCCCCTTTGACCCCCCAAGTCAGCGTTTCCCGCACGTTAACACTATCCTACACGCAGCAGGGACAATTAAAAAAAAACATTTATACCAAAGCCAATTAACCTACACACTTGTACATTCTTTGGGCTGTGGAAGGAAACCGGGGTACCCAGAGAAAACCCACGCTGTCACGGGGAGAACGTACAAACTCCTTCCAGACCGCACCTGTAGTCGGGATCGAACCCGGGTCTTTGGCGCTCTGTGTGTGCTGCCCAAAGTAACCAGTGCTTGGAGGGTGGGTATAAGGCACAGAAGGACCATGGAGGCCAGGTCAATGAATTTAGAGATCGATAGATTCTTGATTAGTACAGGCGTCATCGGTTATGGGGAGAAGGCAGGAGAATGGGCTTGAGAGGAGAAGATCGATCGGCCATGATTGAATGGCGGAGTAGACTTGATGGGCCGAATGGCCTAATTCTGCTATTATCACGTATGAACATGAACCAGTCGGGCTGCAGCCTCACAGCTCCCAGTTACCGATGTTTAACTTTGACTTAGTCTGCTGTCAGGGTGGAGCTTGCATGTTCGTATTGAGACACACGTGGGTTTCCTCCTGGTGCTCGGGTTTCCTACCACATGCCAAAGGTGGGTACGTTGCAGGGTTAATTGATAGTGTAGTTTAGTTTCGAGATGCAGCGTGGAAACCGGCCCTTCGGGCCCCCGGGTCCGTACCGACCAGCGACCCCCGCACATTAACACCATCCTACAGCTACTGGGGACAATTTTTACATTTCTACCGAGCCAATTAGCCTACAAACCTGCACGTCTTTCGAGCGTGGGAGGAAACCGAAGATCTCGGAGAAAACCCACGCAGGTCACGAGGAGAACGTAAAAACTCCGTACAGACAGCGCCCGTAGTCGGGATCGAACCCGGGTCTCCGGCGCTGCGCTCGCTGTAAGGCAGCGACTCTACCGCTGCGCCACCGTGACCCGCCCAATTATACGATTATAGCTCTAATACTATATCCTGCAGTCTGCATCGTTTCTCTTTTGCAATATCCTGTTGTACTCATTTCTGGTGTGTGCCTGGATAGGATCCAAAACCAAGGTTCTCACTGTATCCTGAAGCATGTTTCAATAATATCCCTGTGCCAACACGATTTCCATCAGGGATTTGGTAACATGCCTCAAAGGTAATCGTGGAAATTTCAAATTCATGAGGTGCATGAGGTAACATATTGGTGTGAACAGAAGATTGGCTGGCTTGTAGGAATGAGAGAACAGACGTAACAGGTCTGTTTATAAGTTCACGTCCGTAAGTCGTAGGAGCAGGTTTAGGCCCTTCGGCCCATCGAGTCCCCCCCACCATTTAATCATGGCTGATCTATCATTCCCTCTCAACCCCAATCTCCTGCCTTTTCCTCATAACCCTTGACACCCGTACTAATCTGTTAATCGAGTCTGTTAATCGCTGCCTTAAAATTACCCTCCACACACCCATCGCTGGCAATAAATTCCATAGACTCACCACCCACTGACTAAAGAAATTCCTCCTGGTCTCCTCTCTAAAGGTACATCCTTTTATTCTGAGGCTGTCTCCTCTGGTCCTAGACTCTCCCACCAGTGGAAACATCTTCTCCACATCCACTCTATTCAGGCCTTTCACCACTCGGTAAGTTTCAATGAGGTCCCCCCATCCCCTCATCCTTCTAAACTCCAGCGACTACTGGCCCAGTGCCTTCAAATGCTCATCAAATGTTAACCTAATCGTTCCTGGAATAATTCTCATAAACCTCCTCTGGACCCTCACCAGCGCCAGCAAGTTCTTCCGCAGATATGGGGGCCAAAACTGCAAAAAAGCCTTAGCATTACAAACAAGTGGCGAGACAGTGCTTCACAATGATGTGGGTGGGAGTGACCTGGTTGAAGAGAAGGAATGGGTGAGACCCTTCTTAAGACCTGTCTCGACCCAAAACGTCACCCATTCCTCTCCAGATATGCGGCTTGTCCCGCCGCGTTACTCCAGCATTTCGTGTCTGTCATTCCCTACCTGGTGTTTCCATATCACTGCAGTCCTCTCGAACCGGGATCTGGCCTAAAAGGAATAAAAGTGTAATTTTAGTAGGTTTTCAGGAATGAGGAATGTTGGCTTTTGCCATGTTGGGCGCATTAACTGGAGGTTAGAAGGATGAGGGGGGAATCTTATAGAAAGATATAAAATTATAAAAGGGCTGGACAAGCTAGATGCAGGAAAAATGTTCCCAATGTTGGGCGAGTCCAGAACCAGGGGCCACAGTCTTAGAATAAAGGGGAGGTCATTTAAGACTGAGGTGAGAAAAAACCATTTCACCTAGAGAGTTGTGAATTTGTGGAATTCCCTGCCACAGAGGGCAGTGGAGGCCAAGTCACTGGATGGATTTAAGAGAGGGTTAGATAGAGGTCTAGGGGCTAGTGGAATCAAGGGATATGGGGAGAAGGCAGGCACGGGTTATTGATAGGGGACGATCAGCCGCGATCACAATGAATGGCGGTGCTGGCTCGAAGGGCCGAATGGCCTCCTCCAGCACCTATTTTCTATGTTTCTATTAAAGCAGCTGGCGACAGAAGGGAAACAGCAGATGTTGATTTACAGAAAAAAAATTACCCGCGCGGGTGACGGTTTAACCAAAGCTCGCCGGCTGAGAGCGACGGACTCTCTACATCAGGGGCACAGACAACGTCTGGTGGTAAAAGCACGAGAAACATTGAGCAAAGTCGCAAGCAAGGCTGAGTTCACCCCGTGGACCGGGCAATAAAAACATAGAAACATAGACAATAGGTGCAGGAGTAGGCCTTTCGGCCCTTCAAGCGAGCACCGCCATTCTTTTATGATCATGGCTGATCATCCAAAATCAGTTTAAGAAGGAACTGCAGATGCTGGAAAATCGAAGGTAGACATAAATTCTGGAGAAACTCAGCGGGTGAGGCAGCATCTATGGAGCGAAGGAAATGGGCAACGTTTTTGGGTCAAAACCCAAGGAAATAGGCAACGTTTCGGGTCGAAACCCAAGGGTTAGATAGAGCTCTAATAGTGGAGTCAAGGGTTTCGACCCGAAACGTTGCCTATTTCCTTCGCTCCATAGATGCTGCCTCACCCGCTGAGGTTTCTCCAGCATTTATGTCCACATCCAAAATCAGTTCTCCGTTCCTGCTCTCCACCCGTATCCCTTGATTTCTTTATCGCTGAGAGGTAAATCCAACTCTCTCTTGAAGACATCCAGCGAAAAGATCTCCACTGCCTTCTGTGGCAGAGAATTCCACCAGGTTCACAACTCTCTGGGTGAAACAGTTTTTCCTCATCCCGGTCCTAATTCTACTCCTATAGCTTGTGAACCTGTGGCCTATGGCCTAATTCTACTCCTATAGCTTGTGAACCTGTGGCCTATGGCCTAATTCTACTCCTATAGCTTGTGAACCTGTGGCCTATGGCCTAATTCTACTCCTATAGCTTGTGAACGTGTGGCCTATGGCCTAATTCTACTCCTATAGCTTGTGAACCTGTGGCCTATGGCCTAATTCTACTCCTATAGCTTGTGAACCTGTGGCCTATGGCCTAATTCTACTCCTATAGCTTGTGAACCTGTGGCCTATGGCCTAATTCTACTCCTATAGCTTGTGAACCTGTGGCCTATGGCCTAATTCTACTCCTATAGCTTGTGAACGTGTGGCCTATGGCCTAATTCTACTCCTATAGCTTGTGAACCTGTGCCTATGGCCTAATTCTACTCCTATAGCTTGTGAACGTGTGGCCTATGGCCTAATTCTACTCCTATAGCTTGTGAACGTGTGGACCAGGCATACAGAGGGACATTGGTTCGCATGACTTCCGGAATGGAGGTGACCTACAGTGAGTCTTTCCCCTGCCCCTCCTCTCCTCCAGCCTTCTCACCAACCCCCAACATAACCAGTCCGAATAAGGGTCTTGAACCCAAAGCATCGCCTAGCCATGTTCTCCAGAGTTGCTGCCTGACCCGCTGAGTTACTCGTGCACTTTGGGTCCTTTTTTAACACGTAGAGGTTTTTCCTCTCCGAAGAACATAGGGGACCCTTGTTGAAGAAGGGTCTCGACCCGAAACGTCACCCATTCCTTCTCTCCAGAGATGCTGCCTGTCCCGCTGAGTTACTCCAGCATTTTGTGTCCATCTATAAGGGACTGGTTGGATTTTTTTTTGATTTTTAAAATTATACATATATATTTTTAAAGAGTTCAATTTTTTAAAGAGTTAAATTAGCTTCAATTTTTAAAGTTTTTTTTTAAAAGAAAAGAAATAGAGAAAGAAAGAAATAAAACATAGAAACATAGAAAATAGGTGCAGGAGGATGCTATTCGGCCCTTCGAGCCTGAACCGCTCTATCTAACTCTCTCTTAAATCCATCCAGTGACTTGGCCTCCACTGCCCTCTGTGGCAGGGAATTCCACAAATTCACAACTCTCTGGGTGAAAAAGTTTTTTCTCACCTCAGTCTTAAATGACCTCCCCTTTATTCTAAGACTGTGGCCCCTGGTTCTGGACTCGCCCAACATTGGGAACATTTTTCCTGCATCTAGCTTGTCCAGTCCTTTTATAATGTTATATGTTTCTATAAGATTTCCCCTCATCCTTCTAAACTCCAGTGAATACAAGCCTAGTCTTTTCAATCCTTCCTCATATGACAGTCCCGCCATCCCTGGGATCAATCTCGCGAACCTACGCTGCACTGCCTCAATCACAAGGATGTCCTTCTGAGATTAGGAGACCAAAACTGTACGCAATACTCCAGATGTGGTCTCACCGGAGCCCTGTACAACTGCAGAAGAACCTCTTTACTCCTATACTGAAGAACCTCTTTACTCCTACACTCCTAAAAGAGACTATAAACTAATAGAAAGGAGAAAGAGAAAATAAAAACACGAAGGAAAGGAGATTACAAATATAAGTATTGTGGAGATAGATCTGGGATATGTTAAGTATAGTCCAACCTTAAACTCAAGATGTGACTTTGATATTGTGTTAAACCAATTTACTTTTTTAAAAATTCAATAAATGGTGATCATATTTTAGAAAATAATTCTGGTTTGTCAATTAATACAAATCTTATTTTTTTCCAAATGCATTTCCGTAATCCACATTTTAATTGTGGGGGTTGCTGTTTTTTTTTCCAAAATGTAAGTATTAATTTTTTCTCAGTTATTAAACTGTAATCAAGAAAGTGCCTCTGGCGGACTGGTTGGATTTTTATGCCAATCCAAATACTGGCTAACTTTTACCCAATGCGCTGCGTTTGAACGCTCCAGCAGCCATGGTAGGATTTGAACTCACATTTCCACGTTATTAATTCAGGCAAAACACAAAGTGCCGGAGCAACTCAACAGGGTCAGGCAACACCTGGGGAGGGAACAGGCAGGCGAGGTTTCGGATCGTGGCCCTTCTTAAGGTTGAAGCCACGACTCAGTCTGAAGAAGGGTCTCGACCCGAAATCGCCACCCATTCCTTCTCTCCAGAGTTGCTGCCTGTCCCGCTGAGTTACTCCAGCATTTTGCATCAATCTCACCTATATCCACCTATCACTCGCCAGACTTTGCCCCACTCCCACTCTCCCTTTTCCAGCTTTCTTCCCCTTACTCCCCCTTTGAGGGCAGGCCCGGGTGGCGCAGCGGGAGAGTTGCTGCTTTACAGCACCAGAGACCCGGTTCGATCCTGACCGGGGGCCGCTGTCTGTACAAAGTTAGTGCGTTTTCCCTGTGACCACGTGGGTTTTCTCCGGGTGCTCCGGGTCACCTCCCACATTCCAAAGACGTGCAGATTTGTAGGTTAATCGTGTTCTGTAAATTGTAAATTGTCCCTGGTGTGTAAGATAGTGATAGTGCTAGTGTGAAGGGCCTGTTTCCACGCTGTATCTCTAAAGTCTAAAATCTACTGGACTCTTCTCCAGACTGATTTAGTTTGGGTCCCGACCGGAAACATCGCCTGTCCATTCCCTCCACAGACGCTGCCTGACCCTTTGAGTTCCTCCAGCATTTTGCGCTTTGCTCGTGAATCCAGTATCTGCAGTCTCTGGTATCCCCTTCTGGCTTACCATTTTAAGCACAGTATACCCTTACCCCAGCCCCCCCCCCCCCCCCCTCCCCAGCATTGTCCCCCAGCAAAGATGCAGAAGCTCTCGACTTACCTGGAGTGCAGCCTGCTACCTGCAATGGCGTCTCTGAGATCCTTTGAAGTCAGCTTGTGGCACGATTCGCTGCTGGAGCTGTCATCGTTGCAGGAGGAGTGGGTATGGAAGATGAGCTTTGGGCTGCTGGAATAGTTTCTCCAGACCTTTAATGGAAGAATCTCAGGTCCCAAGCAGGACGAGCGGACCCCCCAAACCAGGGGGTGGTCTCAGTGTTGTCCCTGAGTGTACCACCCTGACGGGGGTTTTCTTCTGCACAACCTCCTCGCTCTGTATCTCACATTCGACAGCAACACTTCCTCATTCGAGCACTGCCCAGTTTGGCCGACCGCCCAGATCACATCAGATCAATCAAACCCATTTCCTACCTTTCCCCTGTGAGATCCACCAGGCGGGGGGAACGAGCTCTGATGAACTGTGAAACTAACCCCATAAATCCAGCACGATCGGAATGTTTACCCTGGGCTAAAATGTTTTGGAAATCAGTTTACAACATGGTGAAAGCCCTCCTGATTGGGACACGCGTAACTAGTTTGTACAAGTAACAAAGCTGCCTGTTTTAGACAGGTTCGTGCAGTATCTTCAGTTCAACAAACTTGTTTGACTCATTCCACACACCTTCCTGCTGTGCCCCTCAAATACAGTAGCTCTCCCTTCTCTCAAAACGCTCCTAATGCGTTTAACATTTCAACCACGGTCGCTGGACTTCCGTTGAAACAACTGCTGGGAGCAGCAGTATGAAGACCCCTCATATAGTATGAAGACCCCTCATACAGTATTAAATCCTCCCCCCCCCCCCCCTTCACACCTTCACAAATGCATCCAGCCACAAAAATCCCCCCCCCCCCACACACACACACACACACACACACACACACACACACACACACACACACACACACACACACACACACACACACACACACACACACACACACACACACACACACACACACACACATGGACGCAGCAATAGAGTTGCTGCCTTAAGGGCCTGTCCCACTTTCACGACCTAATTCACAACCTTTTTTTTCTCATGGACATTTTTCGTCATGTTGAAAAAGCGCCCCGACCGACTTGGTGCCACGAGTACCTACGACTGGCATCACGGCCTGCTACGACCTACCTACGACCTCGTGACGACCACGCTGCGAGTATGAGTCAAGGGCAAACTCGGCAGAGGTCGTGAATTAGGTCGTGAAAGTGCGACAGCGCCAGAGACCTGGGTTAGATCCTGACTAGGGGTGCTATAGAAATTACAGCTGTGTTTATACATAGTTCCCCCATTTCAGGGTGTTATGGTGTAATTTCTATACAGGGAGACCAAAATGTATAAAAATGGCCTTTATTAAAATCTGACAATGTGGACTTTAACCACATTTTTTCTATTACAAGTATCAAATTGTGGAGCACAGAGGCAAATAAATAAATGATGCATATTTGTCCCAAACATTGAGGAGGGCACTGTATGTCCTCTGGTTCTCAATTCCCCCACTCTGGGCAAGAGACTCTGTGCATCGAACTACCCGATCTATTCCCCTCAAGATCTTTTGCACCTCCTCCTACGCTCCAAGGAATCGAGTCCCAGCCGACTCAACTTCACCCTACAGCTCAGACTCTCGAGTCCTGGCAACATCCTCGTAAAGTTTATTTCCATATTTTTACTGGCTCACTGCCTTTGACTTTAGTTCCAGGGGATGTGTTCACAGTCTTAGAATAAAGGGGAGGCCATTTAAGACTGAGGTGAGGAAAAACTTTTTCACCCAGAGAGTGGTGAATTTGTGGAATTCCCTGCCACAGAGGGCAGTGGAGGCCAAATCACTGGATGGATTTAAGAGAGAGTTAGATAGAGCTCTAGGGGCTAGTGGAGTCAAGGGATAGGGGATCTTATAGAAACGTACAAAATTCTTAAGGAGTTGGACAGGCTAGATGCAGGAAGATTGTTCCCGATGTTGGGGAGGTCCAGAACAAAGGGTCACAGTCTAAGGATAAGGGGGAATTCCTTTAGGACCGAGATGAGGAAAACATTTTTCACACAGAGAGTGGTGAGTCTCTGGAATTCTCTGCCACAGAAGGTAGTTGAGGCCAGTTCATTGGCTATATTTAAGATGTGGCCCTTGTGGCTAAAGGGATCAGGGGGTATGGAGAGAAGGCAGGTACAGGATACTGAGTTGGATGATCAGCCATGATCATATTGAATGGCGGTGCAGGCTCGAAGGGCCGAATGGCCTACTCCTGCACCTATTTTCTATGTTTCTATGTTTCTATGAAGGCAGGCACGGGCTACTGATTGGGGACGATCAGCCATGATCACAATGAATGGCGGTGCTGGCTCGAAGGGCCGAATGGCCTCCTCCTGCACCTATTTTCTATGTTTCTAGGTATTGAATTACAGACAGGCAATGGGACAGCTTGTGGGGGAAAGACATTCTTTGTTTCTCTGAGAGGCTAAAGAGGCAGTGGATAAGTCAAGCTGAATAGTCCCATTTCCACTGAGAAATCATTTGCCTTTTTAAAAAGAAAATATTTATAACATGCGTCTTGGGAGGAAATTCCACTTCCATTTGTGGTTATGCAGCGTTTAAGTTCATAATCGGCTCTATTTCAATTGTTTGACCCTGCGACGTGAAAATGTAACGGAGACACTTGTCTGAAGAAAATATCAAAAAGCGCAAAAAAGTCTTAATTACACAAGCAAAGGTAGACAAGAATGCTGGAGAAACTCAGGGGCAAAAGCAATGCTGTTTATAATCCCAAGTGAGGAATACATTTTGAACAGTGTTTTTGAAAAGTATATTATCCAGATTATTTGCATTTTGTGATTTATTTTTCCCAAATGATTCAATGACACGTTATTGTTACATTTATTTGGGTGGCACGGTGGCGCGGCGGTAGAGTGTCTGCCTCACGGCGCCAGAGACCCGGGTTCGATCCTGACTACGGGCGCTGTCTGTCCGGAGTTTGCACGTTCTCCCCGTGACCTGCGTGGGTTTTCTCCGAGATCTTCGGTTTCCTCCCACACTCCAAATGTGTACAGGTTTGTAGGTTGGGGTATAAATGTAAATTGTCCCTTGTGTGTGTAGGATAGTGTTAAGGGCCTGTCCCACTGTATGAGGTCATTCAAGAGCTCTCCCGAGTTTAAAAAAAAATCAAACTTGTGGTAAGCACGCAGAATGTACGTCGGACCTCGGGGACGTTACTTAGCAGCTCGTAACGCCAACGGCAGGTACTCGGGAAACGCGGTAAGCTCGTGAAGACTCGTGAAGAATTTTCAACATGTTGAAAAATGTCCACGAGAGCCCCGAGCGCCCACGAACGGCCATTACCGTAAATCTCCGCGTTCGAATCAGGGGAAACTCGGGAGAGCTCTTGAATTAGCTCGTACAGTGGGACAGAGAGCCGTTAACGTGCGGGGATCGCTGGTCGGCGAGGACTTTTTCCATGCTGTATCTCTAGACTAAACTAATCTACATTTGTGTAGGGCAGTGAAATGTTTTGATTTGCATAAAACCGGTAAAATCATGTCGCAGACCTGACCTCGGCAGTACACGTTTCTGGCCCTGACAAAGTTACAAAAGTTCACCGGACCGTCCTATCTACTGCCTGCCGCTGCACGTCCAGCTGACTGTAGCGGTAGACTGGCTGCCTGACAGCGCCAGAGACCCGGGTTCCATCCTGACCTCTGGTGTTGTCTGTTTGAGTTTGGTGTTCTCCCTCTTTTCTCCGGTTGCTCCGGTTTCCTCCCACATTCCAAGGATGTGCAGGTTTTGTAGGTAAATTGGCTTCTGAACATTGTCCTTTGTGTCCAGTTGCCGTGGGATCAGTGGGCAAAAGGGCCTGTTTCCACGCTCTGAAACATTGGAGTTCTCTAATGAAGAAGGCCATGCAGTTTCAGTCACTGATTATATTCAGGATAGAAACTGATATAATTTTTTTACAATTACAGAATCAAAGGATTTGAGATTAATATATGAAAGTTCAAGTTCACATTTATTGCCACATACACCAATTGAGGTACAGTGGAATTTGAGTGAACATGCAGCCATATAACCATATAACCATATAACAATTACAGCACGGAAACAGGCCCTCTCGGACCTTCCAGTCCGTGCCGACCATTTGTTTTCCCCTAGTCCCATCTACTTGCACTCAGACCATACCCCTCCATTCCCTTCCCGTCCATATACCTATCCACTTTACTTTTAAATGTTAAAATCGATCCTGCCTCCACCACTTCTGCTGGAAGCTCATTCCACACAGCCACCACCCTCTGAGTAAAGAAGTTCCCCCTCACGTTACCCCTAAACTTCTGTCCCTTAATTCTCATGTCATGCCCTCTTGTTTGAATCTTCCCTACCCTCAATGGGAAAAGCTTATCCACGTCAACTGTCTATCCCTTTCATCATTTTAAAGACCTCAATCAAGTCCCCCCTTAACCTTCTGCGCTCCAAAGAATAAAGACCTAACTTGTTCAACCTTTCTCTGTAACTTAGTTGCTGGAACCCAGGCAACATTCTAGTAAATCTCCTCTGTACTCTCTCTATTTTGTTGACATCCTTCCTATAATTAGGCGACCAAAATTGTACACCATACTCCAGAATTGGTCTCACCAATGCCTTGTACAATTTTAACATTACTTCCCTACTCCTATATTCAATGCTCTGATTTATAAAGGCCAGCACACCAAAAGCTTTCTTTACCACCCTATCTACATGCGATTCCACCTTCAGGGAACTATGCACAGTTATTCCTAGATCCCTCTGTTCCACAGCATTCCTCAATTCCCTACCATTTACCATGTACGTCCTATTTTGATTTGTCCTGCCAAGATGTAGCACCTCACACTTATCAGCATTAAACTCCATCTGCCATCTTTCAGCCCACTCTTCCAAACAAACAAACAAAGCCATACAAACAAAAGACCACAACACACAATAGAATATAAAATGAATATCCAGCACGGTGGAAATCAACATTCTTCACTGGGGTGGAAGGTAATAACTTTGTCAGTCCTCTCCTTTGTTCATCCGGTGGTCGGGGCCATGAACCCTCCGCAGTCGCCGCTACGGACAGCCCGAAGTACGGGACCTCTCGTCGGGATGCTCGAACATCCGACGCCGGGACGGGCGGACACTCCGCGGCTTGGAGGTCCCGAATCGGCCGCTTCCTACCGGAGACCGGGGCGTCGCGATGTTATGGTCCGCGGGCCGGCGGTCGGAGCACTTCCTCCAGCGACCCCCCGGCAAGGGCTCGCCCGCCCCGCGATGGAAAGCCCGCGCGCCGCGCCACGCCCGACGCTGAAGCTCTGCGCCCGACTCCGGGAAAGGCCGCGCCAATCCAAGTTGTTAGGCTGCGAGGGAGGGCGAGATGCGACTAGGAGCAAAGTCGCATTCCACGGAGGTAAGTGACTGAAAAACGGTTTCCCCCAATTGCTGCCCCCACCCCCCCCCCCTCCCCCCACACTAAAACACACCTAAACACACTAAACACACCTAAAACACACTAAAACACACGTAAACACACTAAAACACACTTTTAGACATACTAAAAACAAAATGGAGAGGACGAACAGCTGCCAGCTTGCGGTGCCACCCATCGGAAAGCAATGTTGATTAAACCATCGTATTGACTGGAAGAGGTGACACGAGAGGCCATGTGGACTTTTTTTGATATTATCAGTGATCAAATATGCAAAATATTTTTTTGGGCCAATTTTTCATGCAGGTGATGTATAGATGTGGGTGGAACATTGTAAAATAACAAAATATTGTGAGTGGGAGTTTGGTGTAGAGAAGATGATTGTAAATGGAGATTAGTGCGGGGGAAATATTGTCAACAAGAGTAGATCTTGTTGGGAGGAGTTTAATGTGGGTATTAGTATGGGTGGGGTGAGTCTGGAGCACTGTTATGGCTGGGTTTGTGAGGAGATTGCTATGGATGCAGTTTGTTTGTGAGGTTACTGTATGTAAGGTTAATGGGGGAGGATTAGTTTACTTTTTAGCTTAGTTTCGAGATACAATGCGGAAACAAGACCTTCGGCCCTCCGAGTCCACCCCGACCAGCACACTAACACTACCCTGCACACACTAGGGACAATTTACTATTATACTGAGCCAACCAACCTACAAACTGTACGTCTTTGGAGAGTGGCACGAAACCGAAGATCTCGGATGAAAACCCTCACGGTCACGGGGAGAACGCACAAACTAGGTATAGACAGCACCCGTAGCCGGGATCGAACCCGCGTCTCTGGCGCTCTCAAGGGCCCGTCCCACTTTCACGATCCTAATTCACGACCTCTGCCGAGTTTGCCCTTGAGTCATACTCGCAGCAGGGTCGTCACGAGGTCGTAGGGAGGTCGTAGGTAGGTTGTGATGCTGGTCGTAGGTCCTCGTGGCATCAAGGAGGTCGGGGCGTTTTTTTCAACATGATGAAAAATGTCCACGAATAAAAAAGGTTGTGAATTAGGTCGTGAAAGTGGGGACCCTTAAGGCAGCAACTCTACCGCTGCTCCACCACACAAAGTAGCTGTTTTATATTTTCCTACTTCATATATAAGCATTTAAAAAAGTGCACAGGCAATACAATATTTATTGTTTAAATTATGCATCGCTGCACCAGTGACTTCAGTGACTAATTTTAGATTCGTTCCCAGACATATCCTTCAAAGGAATGATCACCTCAATAAAACTCCAATCATTTTCTCACAGCATTTTCTTGCAATAACTCCTGTTCAATAACCTGGATTTCTCCTCCCGATCTTTATCTGTGCCTACAGATGTTACGGAAAGGCATTTGTTATTCATCCCTGCTACAGCGACAGGAGAATTAGTGTTTGTGCGCGCGTGTGTGCCTACAAGATATTTGCATATATGCCTAGCTTTCTATGAGTCTTTGTGTGTATATGTGCGCGTGTGAGACATGTGTGTATGTGTGTGCATATGAGTGTGCATATGTATGTGTGCATGCACGCGTGTGTATATGCATGTGTGCCTACAGATATTTGCATATATGCCTAGCTTTCTATAAGTCTTTGTGTGTATATGTGTGTGTGCGCATGTGAGACATGTGTGCATATGAGTGTGCATATGTATGTGTGCATGCACGCGTGTGTATATGCATGTGTGCCTACAAGATATTTGCATATATGCCTAGCTTTCTATAAGTCTTTGTGTGTATATGTGTGTGTGCGCATGTGAGACATGTGTGTATGTGTGTGCATATGAGTGTGTATATGTATGTGTGCGTGCACGCGTGTGTATATGCATGTGTGCCTACAGATATTTGCATATATGCCTAGCTTTCTATTAGTCTTTGTGTGTATATGTGTGTGTGCTTGCGGGCATGTGTGCACATGTGAATTTGTGTGAGTGTGCACTCACTTGCATGTATGCAAGCGTGCGTGTGTGCATGTGTGAATGTTTGTGTGAATGTGTGCTCACGTGCGTGCGTGCTTGCGTGTGTGCGTGTGTGTAAGTGCTTGCGTCTAGTAAAACCTGATCTCAAATCATCCTCCACCCCCTTTACAATGGACAAAGATTTCTGTTCCGCGCACTAGCCAGTGTGCAGTGGCCAACCCACATTAAAACATTAACGTATAGGCATTGCCAACCTTTCCTAATGAAATTCAGTGCTGGAACATCAGTGCCTAATGGACAGCTCCCAGGAGCAAAAGATCCAAATGTCCCTCTACCCTCACAACTTGGGAGCCTGTTGCCAGGAATAAGAAAATGCTGGAGTAACTCAGCGGGGCAGGCCGCATCTCTGGAGAGAAGGAACGGGTGACGTTTCGAGTCGAGACCCTTCTTCAGACTGATGTCGGGGGGTGGGCGGTACACAGATAAAAATGTAAGACTGGTTCGAGAGTTGGGAAGGGGGACGGGATGGAGAGAGAGGGAAAGCAAGGGCTACTTGAAGTTAGAGAAGTCAATGTTCAGACCGCTGGGGTGTAAGCCAGGAATAAGAACTCCATAATAATTAGGAGCTGTGAGGAAAATGTAGGACTTTACCTTGCAGTAAACATTATTCCCTTATCATGTATCTGTAGTCTGTAAGTAGCTCGGTTGTGGTCATGTATTGTCTTTCCGCTGAATGGAGAGCACGCAACATAAACGTTCCACTGTATCTCGGTCCACGTGACAAACTAAACTAAACTAAACTAACCTGGATAGAAGGAACGGGTGACGTTTTGGATCGGGACACTCCTTCAGTCCGAAGAACAGTCTCCACCTGAAACGTCACCCATTTCCTTGGATCCAGAGATGCTGCCGGTCCCGCTGGGTCACTCCAGCATTTTGTATCTAACACTTAAGAAACACCGCACCATCCTGGACAAAGTATTTGGCTCAATTAGTCGTCCACCTACTTGCCCTCAATATTCATTTCCTTCACTTCCAGTGCATAGTGGCTGCAGTATAAACTATCTCTAAAATGTAGCGCAGCTGGTCACTTTGCCAGACGCAACGATCTCTTTTACCAAGAAGAATAAGCGTAGCAAGTGTCAGGAAAAGTACCGCACTCACAGGGCCGGATTTACGTATTGGCTTCATAGGCGTAAGCCTTGGGCCTCTCTTCGTCTAAATCCGGCCCTGCGCACACAGGTCCACCTTTAAGTGGCACCACTTCCTGATTTGGGCCTTTGTTGCCGGTCCGTCCCCGTGCCAGGGTATAAATCATGAAACATCCTCACGCCCGCGGGTAGACTTGCTGCCTCACAGGGCTCAATCCTGTCCTTGGGTGCAGCGTCTGTGTGGAGTTTGCACGTTCTCCCTGGGACCACGGAGGTTTCCTCAGGGTGCTCCGGTTTCCTCCCAACTTGCAAAGACGTGGAGGTTTGCAGGTTGATTGGCCCTCTGTTAATTGCTGTAGTGTGTAGGGGGTGGATGTGGGCGCAACATGGAACCAGTATGAATGTCTGATTAATGGTCAGTGTGGACCTGGTGGTCCGAAGGGGCTGTTTCCATGCTGTCTCCCTAAACTAAACCAAACCTGTAGATCACCTTGACAAGAAGGTCTAGAGAAGATGACTCATCACCTCCACAAGGGCTGAAAATGGTGACTTTGCCACTAATGTCCTTTCAAAGGGTGGTCACGGTGGCGCAGCGGTAGAATTGCTGCCTTACAGCGAATACAGCGCCGGAGACCCGGGTTCGATCCCGACTACGGGCGCTGTCTGTACGGAGTTTGTACGTTCTCCCCCCGTGACCTGCGTGGGTTTTCTCCGAGATCTTCGGCTTCCTCCCACACTCCAAAGACGTGCAGGTGTGTAGGTTAATCGGCTCGGTGTAAATGTAAAAATTGTCTCTAGTGGATGTAGGATAGTGTTAATGCGCGGGGATCGCTGGTCGGCGCGGACCCGGTGGGCCAAAGGCCAGTTTCCACGCTGTCTCTCTAAACTGAACTAAACTAAATAAACAATAAATAAAAAGATAGGCTTATCTATGCTTGTAGAAGACAAGGCTCAGGTGAGAGCAAAGCAGCCAAGCCAATGGGACCCAACAGTGTGTCAGGATTGCATTGGGTCAGGTGTATATTCTGAACATTTGAGTTTGGGATGGGCTGAACAACGCAATAATTTCTAAACTATTTTAGTAATTTCAAATATTTTCGCAGCTTCCCTGTAAACTCCTCCAAAATTCGCTTCTAACTTTGTGAGAGTTTCCCCATATCTGTAAGAGTATGTTTTATGTTTTTACCGTCAGGTTTAGTTTCGTTTAGAAATGCAACGCGGGAAACAGGCCCTTCGCCCCACCGCGTCCGCGACGAGCAGTGATCCCCCGTACACCAGCGCTAGCATCAGCGACAATTCACAATTTTACCAAAGCCAATTAACTTACAAACCTGCACGTCTTTGGAGTGTGGGAGGAAACCGGAGCACCCGGAGAAAGCTCGCGTCGTCACGGGGAGAAGGTACAAACTCCGCGCAGACACCCGCAGCAGTCAGGATCGAACCCGGGTCTCTGGCGCTGCAATGCCCCTGTCCCACTTAGGAAACCTGAACGGAAACCTCTGGAGACTTTGCGCCCCACCCATGGTTTCCGTGCGGTTCCCGGAGGTTTTTGTCCTCCGGCAACCACCTTCAACTAGCATCGCAACTGGCTTTGACTAAAAAATTACCGATTTTTAAAACGGAAACCACTTTCGACCATTAGAGAGACTGACAAAAACCTCCGGGAACCGCACGGAAACCTCGGGTGGGGTGCAAAGTCTCCAGAGGTTTCCTAAGTGGGACAGGGGCATAAGGCAGCAACTCTACCACTGTTCCACTGTGCTGCCCTTGGGCAAAAAAACCCTGGGACCAGGTTGGAGTATAGGTTGACCATATTTGGTCGAGGGTTTAATTTTATATTCAGGCGGGTCATACCGAACACCTTTCTTGGAAAGGAGAGACAAAGTGAGCTGACCGATGGATTTGATGCTAAATCGCCCATACAATTTGAGAGCATTTTTGAAGAGTGAAATAATAAGTTCGATAGGTTCAAGTTGAGTTTATTGTCAAATGCATGAGCACGGTGAAATGCAGGAACAATGAACAATCTTGCTGGCAGCAACAACACAGAAATGCAGACTCGGACAAAGCACAAGAAATAATTGGACATAAATTGCACATAAAATCTGAAAAGATCGAAGGCTGCAAAAGGCATAACATTGGTGCAAAAACCGAACCAAGATGAAAGCAGTGCATGAAATCTGCCACTGTGTTCCATCGTTGTGGGAGGATTAAGATTGTGGAGGTTAATGTACTTTGAGTACTTTGGCTGTGGGGAATTGGTGCTCTCCCTGTGATAAGAGTGGAATCGGAAGGAACGATCTTCCCTGCTGGTGCTTGAAGAATGACACAAGGGTTAAAATTCAAGGCACCGATATTGTCAAGCTTGAAAGGGTTCAGAGACGATTTACAAGGATGTTGCCAGGACTAGAAGGTCTGAGCTATAGGGAGAGATTGAGCAGGCTGGGTCTCTATTCCTTGGAGCGCAGGAGGATGAGGGGTGGTCTTATGGAGGTGTGTAAAACCTTGTGAGGAATATATCGGGTAGATGCATTGACTCTCTTTCCCAGAGTAGGGGGAATCGAGGACCAGAGGACACAGGTTCAAGGTGAAGGGGAAAAGATTTAATAGGAATCTGAGGGGTAACTTTTTCACACAAAGGGTGGTGGGTGTATGGACCAAGTTGCCAGAGGAGGTAGTTGAGGCTGGGACTATCCCAACGTTTAAGAAACAGTTAGACAGGTAGATGGATAGGACAGGTTTGGAGGGATATGGACCAAACGCGCAAAGTTGGGACAAGTGTAGCTGGGACATGTTGGCCGGCGTGGGCAAGTTGGGTCGAACGGCCTGCTTCCACACTCTATCACGCTTTGGCTGTATGACTCTATGTTTAATGTAAATATAATACAAATTGTTCGAGGAACTCAGCGGGTCAGGCAGCGTCAATAGCAGAGCAAAACGTACAAAATTCTTAAGTGGTTGGACAGGCTAGATGCAGGAAGATTGTTCCCGATGTTGGGGAAGTCCAGAACAAGGGGGTCACAGTTTAAGGATAAGGGGGAAGTCTTTTTGGACCGAGATGAGAAAAACATTTTTCACACAGAGAGTGGTGAGTCTCTGGAATTCTCTGCCACAGAAGGTAGTTGAGGCCAGTTCACTGGCTATATTTAAGAGGGAGTTAGATGTGGTCCTTGTGGCTAAGGGGATCAGGGGGTATGGAGAGAAGGCAGGTACGGGATACTGAGTTGGATGATCAGCCATGATCATATTGAATGACGGTGCAGGCTCGAAGGGCCGAATGGCCTCCTCCTGCACCTATTTTCTATGTTTCCATGTTTCTAAAAGGGTCTCGAAATTGTCCAGCGTTGCTGCCTGACCCGCTGAGTTACTCCAGCTTTTTTGTGTCTTGCTGGCACAACTGCTCGCAGTGTACCAGCAAGACACACCTCGCAGTGCCAGAGGCCGGGGTTGCATTCCGACCTCGGGTGCTCTCCGTGTGGAGTTTGCATGTTCTGGCTGTGACCCTCTGGGTTTCTTCCCGATGCTCCGGTTTTCCCGCCCACATCCCAAAGACGTGCGGGTGTGTAGGTGAATTGGCCTCTGCAATTCGCCCCTAGTGTGTACGTAGAACATAGAACTAACAGGACAGCACAGGAACAGGCCCTTTCAGTCCACAATATCCATGCGGAACATGATGCCAATTTAAATTAATCTCCTCTGGCTGCAAGTGATTCATAACCCTCCTTTCTCAGTACATCCGTGTGCCTATATAAAAGTTTCTAATATGACACAGCCCAATCTGCCTCTGTCACCACCTCCGCCATCTGCAACTCTTGAGAACATAGAACAGTAGTGGATGAGAAAGTGGGACAACATCGAACCAGTCTGAACGGGTGATCGATGGCCAGCCAGGACCCGATGGGCCGAAGGGCCTGCCTCCATGCTATAACTCTGAATAAACATGTTCCCGATGTTGGGGGAGTCCAGAACCAGGGGCCACACAGTTTAAGAATTAGGAGTAAGCCATTCAGAACGGAGACGAGGAAACACTTTTTCTCACAGAGAGTGGCGAGTCTGTGGAATTCTCTGCCTCAGAGGGCGGTGGAGGCCGGTTCTCTAGATGCTTTCAAGAGAGAGCTAGAAAGGGCTCTTAAAGAGAGCGGGGACTGGGAATTATGGGGAGAAGGCAGGAACGGGGTACTGATTGGGGATGATCAGCCACGATCACATTGAATGGCGGTGCTGGCTCAAAGGGCCAAATAGCCCACTCCTGCACCTGTTGTCTATTGTCTATTGTCTAACAGTAGTGGATGAGAAAGTGGGATAACATAGAACCACTCTGAATGGGTGATCGATGGCCAGCAAGGTCTCGATGGGCCGAAGGGCCTGTCTCCATGCTATATCTCTGAGTAAACATCAGAGTCCAGCGGTATCGATATGGGTTTCTCATTATCGAGCCTTCATCCAGCCACCAGAGGGAGCTGATACCACTAGAATTACAACATTACTTAACGAAACTAATTTATCTCACCCATAATTAATTACTCTCGAGTTACGAGTGCCTGATTTATGTACGAGCGAGCAGTTCGGATACCAGTGGGATGGATTTGCTGCAGGCATCTTCTGCCGTGTGGGAACTCAGTTTGTGTCAATATCTAGAAGCCAGGGACTGCAGATGCTGGTTCACAAAGAGAGACACAAAGCGAGAGGGCTGTAGTAACTCAGGCAGCATCTCTAGAGAGCACGGATAGTGAATTTTCAGGACAGGGCACTCCTAAGGGTCCCGACCCAAACCGTCACCTGTCCATGTTCTCCAGGGACGCTGCCTGACCTGCTGAGTTACTCCAGCATTTTGTGTCGATCTTCATACCCAACCAAGCCTACTATAGATTCTTGGAAGCAGATGTTTCTCCAGCATTTTGTGTACCCTTTACAATAGGTTCTTGTTTGTCCAGATTTGCCTTAATGGACAAATAAGAACTTTTTGTTAGAACATGGCCTTCATTCATCGATTATTTGAAAGGGTAGGTTGGTTCAACAGGGGAACCTAACTGCAACTCGGACTAAGGACCCGATGAAAAGTTTTACTCTATATCCCTTGATCCTATCTCCAATGATGTATTATTAATGGTAAATTATTCCATTCCTTATGAATTTAAAAAAAAAAAAAAAATTCTCTCTTTTTTAAAAAATTACTCTTAATCTATAAAAAAAAACAAAAAACTATTAGAGGCAGAATGATTCAATTGGTAATATTAATAATGTATGATTGATGTACACAAAATATTTCTACCATAATATGTGTTTGCCAATTTATTGCTTACCTCTAATAAAAAAATATATTAAAAAAAAATAAAAACCTACGATAGACACGGGCAGCACGGTGGCGCAGCGGTAGAGTCGCTGCCTCAAAGCGCTTGCAGCGCCGGACACCCGCGTTCGATCCCGACTACGGGCGCTGCCTGTACGGAGTTTGCACGTTCTCCCCCTTGACTTGCGTGGGTTTTCTCCGAGATCTTTAGTTTCCTCCCACACTCCAATGTTGTAGGTTAATTTTGTGGCTTGGTATAAGTGTAAATTGTCCCCAGTTTGTGTAAGATGGTGTTAATGCGCTGGGATCGCTGGTCGGTGTGGGCTCGGTGGGCCAAAGGGCCTGTTTCCACGCTGTATACTAAACTAAACTATAGTGCACAGCACAGAAGCAGGTCCTTCAGCCAATTGAGGTTGTGCCGGCCATGATGCCAATCCAGATCTAATCCCATCTTTGGTTAGAGGGTGGTGAATCTGTGGGATTCATTGCCACACACGGCTGTGGGGACCAAGTCATTGCGTATTTTTTAAGCGGAGATTGCTAGGCTCTTGATTAGTCAGGCTGTCAAAGGTCACGGGGAGAAGGCAGGAGAATAGGGTTGAGAGGGAAAAATAGATCAGCCATGATAAAAATGGCGGAGCAGACACGATTGGACGAATGGCCAATTTTGCCCGATGATCGATTGATCCATAAATAATCCATATTTTTGGCCTACATCATCAATCTTTCTGGAGGAGGCTCTACCACACTTAAATGGGAACCTGAGGGGCAACTTGTTCGTGCAGAGGGTGTTAGATGTATGGGACAGGCTGCCAGAGGAGGTAGTTGAGGCAGGTGCAATAACAACATTTTGAAAGACATTTGGACAGCTACATGGATAGAAAAGGTTTGGATGGGTATGGACCAAACCCAGGCAAACGGGACTCGCTTAGACGGGGCAAAGCTTAACAATAAGGTGCAGGTCATATGAAATGAGCTGATGGAGGAGGTGGTTGAAGCAGGGACAATAACAACATGTAAAAGACATTCGGCCAGGTACATGGATAGGAAAGGTTTAGAGGGATGTGGGCCAAATGTGGGCAAGGGAAACGATCTCAGTTTTGGTCGGAATAGACGAGTTGGGATGAAGGGCCTTTTCCTTGATGTATGAGTCCGACTAAAGCATCTTCCCCACAGCCACCAGGCTATTAAACACAACAAACAAGCTATGAGCTCTGAACTGAAATTAATATTTGTTATTTCCACTATATTTGTTATTTATTGAACTTTTTCTTTTTCCCCCCGCTTTATACAATGTTTACATGTTCACATATTCTGTTGTGCTGCAGCAAGTAAGAATTTAATTGTCCCGTCCGGGACATATGACAATAAAACACTCTTGACTCTTGACCTGATACTTACAACCAGCCTGGCTCCAATTGTAAGATGATATCCCACTGTTCATTGATTTCTCCATTAGAGGAAATAGTTCCTCCAATAGATTCAAACTAGCCAAGGCCAACATTCTTCTAACTTCAAGTAACCCTTACATAGAAACATAGAAAATAGGTGCAGGAGTAGGCTATTCGGCCCTTCGAGCCTGCACCGCCATTCAATATGATCATGCTTGATCATCCAACTCAGTATCCTGTACCTGCCTTCTCTCCATACCCTCTGATCCCGTTAGCCACAAGGGCCACATCTAACTCCTTCTTAAATATAGCCAATGAACTGGCCTCAACTACCTTCTGTGGCAGAGAATTCCAGAGACTCACCACTCTGTGTGTGAAAAAAGGTTTTCCTCATCTCGGTCCTAAAGGAATTCCCCCTTATCCTTAAACTGTGACCCCTTGTTCTGGACCTCCCCAACATCTGGAACAATCTTCCTGCATCTAGCCTGTCCAACCCCTTAAGAATTTTGTAAGTTTCTATAAGATCCCCCCTCAGTCTACGTCTTCTAATTTCCCTCTCTCTCCATCCCTCCCCACCCAAGTCACACCAGCTTCTCGTTCTCACCCAGCAACCAGCTAACAATGGCCGGTTTCCTTTATCATCGTTACTTTTTTGCATATCTTTCATTCATTTGTTCTATATCCATGGTAAATACATCGTAAATGGTAGGGAATTGAGGAATGCTGTGGAACAGAGGGATCTAGGAATAACTGTGCACAGTTCCCTGAAGGTGGAATCGCATGTAGATAGGGTGGTAAAGAAAGCCTTTGGTGTGCTGGCCTTTATAAATCAGAGCATTGAATATAGGAGTAGGGAAGTAATGTTAAAATTGTACAAGGCATTGGTAAGACCAATTCTGGAGTATGGTGTACAATTTTGGTCGCCTAATTATAGGAAGGATGTCAACAAAATAGAGAGAGTACAGAGGAGATTTACTAGAATGTTGCCTGGGTTCCAGCAACTATGTTACAGAGAAAGGTTGAACAAGTTAGGTCTTTATTCTTTGGAGCGCAGAAGGCTTGATTAAGGTCTTTAAAATGATGAAAGGGAAAGTTGACGTGGATACGTTTTTCCCATTGAGGGTAGGGAAGATTCAAACAAGAGGGCATGACATTTAAGGGACAGAGTTTCGGGGTAACGTGAGGGGGAACGTCTTTACTCAGAGGGTGGTGGCTGTGTGGAATGAGTTTCCAGCAGAAGTGGTGGAGGCAGGATCGATTTTAACATTTAAAGTAAAGTGGATAGATATATGGACGGGAAGGGAATGGAGGGGTATGGTCTGAGTGCAGGTAGATGGGACTAGGGGAAAACAAATGGTCGGCACGGACTGGAAGGGCCAAGAGGGCCTGTTTCCGTGCTGTAATTGTTATATGGTTACATGGTTGTTCTATATCTCTCCACATCACCGTCTATATCTCTCGTCTCCCTTTCCCCTTTCAGTCTGAAGAAGGAGTAAGCCATTTAGAACGGAGGCGAGGAAACACGTTTTCTCACAGAGAGTGGCGAATCTGTGCAATTCTCCGCCTCAGAGGGCGGTGGAGGCCGGTTCTCTTGATGCTTTCAAGAGAGAGCTAGATAGGGCTCTTAAAAATAGCGGAGTCTGGGGAAATGGAGAGAAGGCTGGAACGGGGTACTGATTCGGGGATGATCAGCCATGATCACATTGAATGGCGGTGCTGGCTCGAAGGGCCAAATGGCCTACTCCTGCACCTATTATCTATTGCCTATTGTCTATTGACCCGAAACGTCACCCATTCCTTCTATATTGGAGATGCTGCCTGTCCCGCTGAGTTACTCCAGCATTTTGTGTCTATTTCCCGGCATACATTTGTCCATTTTGTAATCCTGAACTCCATTTATCACAGCAAGAACCTTTCTCGTTCCCCTTCGAAACCTTCTTGATCCATTCCCCTCCCGCGAGTATTAATTGAGCCCAAAGCTCCCTGTAAGACTTCCTGTCGAATTGCTCAACCTGTTTGCCACAGCCTAAACTCTTCATCCACAATTCCCCGCTGTAATTCTCCCTATGCAAATAAGTCCCTTAATTGAATAGACAATTTGCATAAATGGCTAATTTGCATACAAATGCGTTTGGTTAGGCTCCGACTTGGATTTTTTCTGTGTGACTCTTGTGCTCACCAAATGACAGATGACAACGCTGGGACATGCAACACACTCTATTTTGGGCAGCCACCATCCATATTAAGCACTCCAAGGTCAGGAGAAACAGTAACGTCGCCTCCACTCTCTCTCTCATCGCTTTGATCCAGGTCCATTAGAAGGGGTTTGATAGATATTTCTACAGGACCTGTAACGACCTCAAGACTTTCCAAAGAGCTCTGCTGCCAAGGAAGTCTAGACACGGTAATATTGTCGGAAATGCAACAGCACGGACATATAAATAGCAATGAGATAATGATCAAATCATCACTTGGTCTTTTTAAGTATTTATTGCCATCAGGGATTGTCCATATTGTATTTTATGTATGTTTTGTCTGCTTTCGTTCAATGGGATCACAATGAATGGCAGTGCTGGCTCGAAGGGCCAAATGGCCTCCTCCTGCACCTATT
>CM069169.1:12583388-12625888 GCA_035221665.1 Okamejei kenojei | reverse complement strand
TGAAAGGGAAAGGAAACCTAGCACACTGGACCAGAGACCCTGGTTGAGATTGTCGGGATGGAGGTTGCCGTGATTTTTCAGCTGGGGAGTCGGGAAAAGGGCGGAGAATGGGCTTGAGCTGCTGATCTAAGAATCGGACTCGAGAGGCTGAAAGCGCTCTCCTCGTTACGAGGGGTTACGGAAGATACTCACAAAATGCTGGAGTGACCCAGCGGGACCGGCAGCATCTCTGGGTAGAAGGAATGGGTGAGGCTTTCGGGTCGGGACCCTTCTTCAGGCTGACAGTCAAGGGGAAGGGAGATACAGAGATAAGGAAGGGTAACGTGTGAAAACGAAACATCAAAGGGGAATGGAGGTCAGGGAGAATGTGGAATAGATAATCGTTAGCTGGGGGAAGGTGATGACATGAAGCAGACAGAGATAAAATGTAGGGTTACACAAAAAGCTGGAGAAACTCAGCGGGTGCAGCAGCATCTAAGGAGCGAAGGAGATAGGCGACGTTTCGGGTCGAGATAAAATGTAATCAGGGGGGACAGTCAGACTCTCTGACTCCAAGGGTTTCCTTTGGGTGCTCTGGTTTCTTCCCACGTACCAAAGATGTGCGGATAAGTAGGTTAATTGATCACCGTATATGGACCCTACTGTGCAGGTCAAGTCAAGTCAAGTCATTTTTATTTATGTAGCACATTTTAAAAAACAACTCTCCTTGGCCAAAGTGCTTTCCATTGGTATAAGAATAGTATAACAAACAACGGTGGTTCGTAGATTAAATACAAACATCGCTACGTACATATAGCCCTCGCTCAGAGGACGTTAAGAAAGGCTTGGGAGTAGAGATGAGTTTTAAGTCTCGATGGAGGAGGCAGTTCTGATGGGGAGGGGGATGCTGTTCCACAGTCTAGGAGCTGCAACCGCAAAGGCGCGGTCGGTCACCCCCGAGCTTACGCCTAGACCGCGGGACGTTCAGTAACCCCAAGTAGGTTGATCTGAGGGACCTGGAGGTGGTGCGGTGGGTGAGCAGACTTTTAATGTAGGTGGGGGCAAGCCCATTGTAGACAAGGTGGGAGGAAGGGTATTTGGGGTGGGGGATTTGATGCTGAGCTCACTATGATCTTCGCAAAGCCACCAAGAATGCCCAGAGACAATACCGCGTCCCAGTATAATCACTCGGACACCCGCAGAATGGGACAAGGAAAATAGAAACATAGAAAATAGGTGCAGGAGGAGGCCATTCGGCCCTTCAAGCCAGCATCACCATTCAATATGATCATGGCTGATCATCCAAAATCAGTACCTCATCTATCTCATTGGAGACCCACGGTCTATCTTTAATCAGACAGTACTGGACTACATCTTGCACTAGATGTTATTCCCTTTATCCTGCGTCTGTGGACGGCTCGATTGTAATAGACACAAAATGCTGGTGTAACAACGGGACAGGCAGCATCTCTGGAGAGAAGGAATGGGTGACGTTTCGGGTCGAGACCCTTCTTCAGACGATTGCAATCATGTGTAGTCTATCTGCTGCTTGGATAGCACGCAAAAAAAACCTTTTCAATAGACAATAGGTGCAGGAGTAGGCCATTCGGCCCTTTGAGCCAGCACCGCCATTCAATGTGATCATGGCTGATCATCCCCAATCAGTACCCCGTTCCTGCCTTCTCCCCATATCCCCTCACTCCGCTATCTTTAAGAGCCCTATCTAGCTCTCTCTTGAAAGCTTCCAGAGAAACGGCCTCCTCCGCCCTCTGAGGCAGAGAAATCCACAGACTCGCCGCTCTCTGTGAGAAAAAGTGTTTCCTCGTCTCCGTTCTAAATGGCTTACTCCTTATTCTTAAACTGTGGCCCCTGGTTCTGGACTCCCCCAACATCGGGAACATGTTTCCTGCCTCTATCCTGTCCAAACCCTTAACAATCTTACATGTTTCAATGAGATCCCCTCTCATCCTTCTAAACTCCAGAGTGTACAAGCCCAGCTGCTCCATTCTCTCAGGATATGACAGTCGCGCCATCCCTGGGAATTAACCTTGTAAACCTACGCTGCACTCCCTCAATAGCAAGAATGTCCTTCCTCAAATTAGGGGACCAAAACATTGTACCAATGTGAGAATAAATTAATGAAACTAAACTTGATGAAAAACAAAGTAGGGTTAGTGTAGGTGTGCTAGTGGGTGGCATGGATTTGTAGATTTGTTGGAGATGGACATAGGCCCTTTGGCCCACTGAGCCCACGTCGACCATCGATCACCTGTACACTGGTTCTATGTTATCCCGCTACCTCACCCACTCCCTGCGCAATTTACAGAGTCCAATTAACCTACAAATCCGCACGTCTGTGGGATGTGAGAGGAAACCGAACCCCCTTGGAGGAAGCCCATGCGATTATGGGAAGAAGGTGCAAACTCCACAGAGGCAGCACCCGAGGACAGGATCAAACTTGGGTGCCTATCAGCTGTGCTACTACGCTGCTTGGGCCACTGGGCCTGTTGGGCGTGCTGTACGACCCTCTGGTTCTGTGAAGTAGGGCAAGACAGAGATGGCTAATGCCCCTGTCCCACTTAGGAAACCTGAACGGAAACCTCTGGGGACTTTGCGCCCCACACAAGTTTTCCGTGCGGTTCCCGGAGGTTCCGGGAGGTTTTCGTCAGTCTTCTATGTCTTCTATGCTCTATAGAAGAAGCGGAAACTACTTTCGACCATTAGGGAGACTGACAAAAACCACCGGGAACCTCCGGGAACCGCACGGAAACCTTGGGTGGGGCGCAAAGTCTCCAGAGGTTTCCGTTCAGGTTTCCTAAGTGGGACAGGGGCATAACTCGAACACAACGGGACGAATGGTTTTGTTCTGTACCTCAACTATCTACGATCCTGCAAGCTGACAGTTAGAATTGGACTGCTCAAGAAGCCCTTTTCTCGAGAGGAGTGATGATCTCGAGCTTGCTCTTCCATGAAAGCTTTTGAGATTGGAGACAGCAGCCAGAAGAAAGTGTCTTAAGTGAGATTGATAGGTTTTTCTGAGAGCAGGGTTTAAGAGCTACAATAAGAAGCAAGCCGGCTACTGTTACATATTCACTGTGACAGATAGGAAATGAATAGCTTGCTCCAGCTGTTTGGTTTCTGTTGATGGCTTACAGTATGGCACTGCTGCTTACGGCTCGGCTCAACACGGCTTGGGGCAATGTCAGAGTGGGGCGGCTGCCCACAGCTCCTGCGACCCCTGGCTCGACCCCCACCTCCGGCACTGTCCGTGTGCAGAGTGCACCTTCTCCCCGTGACTGCTTTGACCCCGCTTGCCTCCCACGGGCAGGTTAACCGGCCTGGAGTGTGCAGGAGTCCGGGGAGAGTTGACGGGAATGTGGAGAGAGTAAAATGGGAGTCTTGTGGGATTGGTGTAAGTGTGCGCTTAATAGTTGACGGTGGCTTGCTGCTGTGAAGGGACTGTTTCCCGTGTGGCCTGACACTATGATTCTGACACATTGGAAGCTCATTACTGAATGGAAAGTCAAGGGATATAAGAAAGTTTAATTGTCATAAGTATCAGTTATGAAGCAATTAAAATCAGCATACGTTACAGCAGTGAGTACAGTACATGTTGATAATGTCACAGAACACTGGTGGCCATCCATTACATCCTGACCTATCGCCAGCCGTCTTCACTACGTCTTGAGTACAAGAGCAGGGAGGTTCTACTGCAGTTGTACAGGGTCTTGGTGAGGCCACACCTGGAGTATTGCGTACAGTTTTGGCCTCCTAATCTGAGGAAAGACATTCTTGCCATAGAGGGAGTACAGAGAAGGTTCACCAGACTGATTCCTGGGATGGCACGACTTCCATATGAAGAAAGACTGGATAGACTCGGCTTGTACTCGCTGGAATTTAGAAGATTGAGGGGTGATCTCATAGAGACTTACAAAATTTTTAAGGGGTTGGACAGGCTAGATGCAGGAAGATTGTTCCCGATGTTGGGGAAGTCCAGGACAAGGGGTCACAGTTTAAGGATAAGGGGGAAGTCTTTTAGGACCGAGATGAGAAAATCTTTTTTCACACAGAGAGTGGTGAATCTGTGGAATTCTCTGCCACAGAAGGTAGTTGAGGCCAGTTCGTTGGCCATATTTAAGAGGGAGTTGGATGTGGCCCTTGTGGCTAAAGGGATCAGGGGTATGGAGAGAAGGCAGGTACAGGATACTGAGTTGGATGATCAGCCATGATCATATTGAATGGCGGTGCAGGCTCGAAGGGCCGAATGGCCTGCTCCTGCACCTAATTTCTATGTTTCTATGTTTCTACGTCTTGCCACTGGATGCAGATAGGCCGGGACAAGAGAGTTAAGGGCCTGTACCACTTAGGCGTCATTTGTGCATCACGCAGAGGGCGCGCGAAGATTTTGACGCACGCGACCGCGCGTCACTGCCTGCGTCACCAAGCGCTCGTAATGCGCACCACGCACAGCGCCGTGTGTCGTGACGCCTAAATGGTGTCGCGTAAATGACGTGCGAATGACCCCCAAGTGGGACAGGCCCTTGGGGCTGACGATTTGCGCAACCCTCCCTCACTTTAATCCAAGTCGAGCGCACGTCATGGCTTCAAGGACCCGCACCGCCCAACCGGGCGAAGCAGGATCCCCACAGGAGCGCGTGCAGCTGGGAGGAAGGAGCTCGGAGGAAGCGCGCCACGGGCAAGGCTCGAGCCGCTTCATCGCCTACTGCAGCGCCCACCCAACTGTGTCCCACATGCGGGCGAGCATCCCAGGCCCGCATCGGTCTCGCCAGTCACCTCCGGCCCCACAAACAAAACCCACTGAAGTCATGGTCTTCTTCAACTGCGAAGGACAAACAGCAATAAACAAATAACGTATGATAAAACCAAACAATTAGTAAACAATTACAATATTAGTACAGAAACAACCCCCAACGTCCATCGTGGAACCAGAGTCCATGGTTGAGGCTATTGTTGCAGCCAAGAGCTGGTTGTTGTTAGGAAGGAGCTGTTGGCTTAGTAAATGTATAAATTGTCCCTAGTGTGTGTAGGGGAGTGTCAATGTGCGGGGATCGCTGGTCGGCACGGCTCCGGTGGGCTGAAGGGCCTGTTTCCGCGCTGTATCTTTAGAACTAAAATTAAATTAAAAGCTTCTATAGATCCCCTCAGTGGTGGGGAGGTCATTACCATTGCCTACCACTCGCTGTAATCTCCTTGGCATTTGGGTTTCCAAACCAGGCCATGAGGATACTCGTCCGTATGCTGTCTACCACCTAGGGGCTTAAGTGAGTGGCACTGGTTGTGTCGAGCTTCTCCACATCTTGTAAAGTGAATAAACACTGCAGATGCTGCAAATCTGAGAACAAATGATATTGTCCTTTCAATGGTCCCTTTGAATACTTCATTCCGTAACAAAGAAAAAATCAGCAGAAAGATAATGAACATGGACACGTGCATTTATAAATTCAGCATATCGTCCCCTTGGGATGGTCACAGAGTGATACAGCATGGAAACAGGCCCTTCGGCCCAACTTGACCACACCGGCCAGCATTCCCGCCTACACTAGTCCCACCTGCCTGCGTTTGGGCCATATCCCTCCAAACTTGTACCTGTCTAACTGTTTCTTAAACGTTGGGATAGTCCCTGCCCCACCTACCTCCTCTGGCAGCTCGTTCCATACACCCACCACTCTTGGTGTGAAAAAGTTACCCCTCAGATTCTCTTTTTTTTTTCTCCTTCACCTTGAACCTGTGTCCTCTATCCTCAATTCACCTGCACTGGGCAAGAGACTCT
This sequence comes from Okamejei kenojei, assembly GCA_035221665.1. Lineage (NCBI taxonomy): Eukaryota > Metazoa > Chordata > Chondrichthyes > Rajiformes > Rajidae > Okamejei > Okamejei kenojei. The sequence continues at coordinate 12,620,118 of CM069169.1, read as the reverse complement.
GTGCGTCTACCCGATCTATTCCTCTCATGATTTTATACACCTCAATAAGATCACCCCTCATCCTCCTGCGCTCCAAGGAATAGAGTCACAGCTTAAGGATAAGGGGGAAATCCTTTAATACCGAGATGAGAAAGACTTTTTTCACACAGAGAGTGGTGAGTCTCTGGAACTCTCTGCCACAGAGGGTAGTTGAGGCCAGTTCATTGGCTATATTTAAGAGTGAGTTGGATGTGGCCCTTGTGGCTAAGGGGATCAGAGGGTATGGAGAGAAGGCAGGTACGGGATACTGAGTTGGATGATCAGCCATGATCATATTGAATGGCGGTGCAGGCTCGAAGGGCTGAATGGCCTACTCCTGCACCTAATTTCTATGTTTCTATGTTTCTGTACAACCTCTTCTTATAGATTCAGGCCTTCATGTCCTGGCAACATCCTTGTAACTTTGAGGAAGGACATCCCTAATTTGAGGGTGGACATCCTAATTTGAGGAGGGACATCCTTGTGATTGAGGCAGTGCAGCGTAGGTTCACCAGATTGATCCCTGGGATGGCGGGACTGTCATATGAGGACAGATTGAAAAGACTAGGCTTGTATTCAGTGGAGTTTAGAAGGATGAGGGGGATCTTATAGAAACATATAAAATTATAAAAGGACTGGACAAGCTAGATGCAGGAAAAATGTTCCCAATGTTGGGCGAGTCCGGAACCAGGGGCCACACAGTCTTAGAATAAAGGGGAGGCCATTTAAGACGGACTTTTTCACTCAGAGAGTTGTGAATTTGTGGAATTCCCTGCCACAGAGGGCAGTGGAGGCCAAATCACTGGATGGATTTAAGAGAGAGTTAGATAGAGCTCTAAGGGCTGATGAAATCAAGGGATATGGGGAGAAGGTTATTGATAGGGGACGATCAGCCAGGATCACAATGAATGGCGCTGCTGGCTCGAAGGGCCGAATGGCCTCCTCCTGCAGCTATTTTCTATGTTTCTATGTTTCTAAATCTTTGCTGTACCCTTTCCAGGTTGCGTTACCAGTGAATAGCAACCTGCAATGAAGCTCAATGGAACAACCATCTGATATCTGTCTCTCCAATCTACCCGGTGATCCCCATGTCTAATCCCAATTATTGCAATCAAATCATTCCCCTTTTCGAATTTTCGAATTTTCGAATTTTCGAAGCACCGATTACAATCGGATGGGCCACCAGTGCACAGAACGGCTGCTCGCATCCAGCGGATGAACTGCACAGCAAGTACTGACAATAGATGCACTGTCGCCACTCTCACCACGGACGCAGTCCGCCGAATGCAACGTTCATCGGTCGGGTTAAAGATGTGTGCGAACAAATTCAAGGCAGTGGGTAGTTCCCTCAAACAGTGAAACAAAATTACAATGTGTAGGATGGAACTTCAGATGCTGCTTTACGCCGAAGACAGATAGAAGCTAAAAAGCTGGAGTAACTCAGCGGGACAGGCAGCATCTCTGGAGAGAAGGAACGGGTGTCGTTTCGGGTCGAGACTCTTTTTCAGACTCTGAAGAAGGGTCTCAAATTGAAAGAAAAACACAAGCAAGATACGAAACGTCGCCTATTCCTCCTCTCCATAGATGCTGCCTCACCCGCTGAGTTTCTCCAGCATTTTTTTTGTCGCCCTTCCATTGTTCCAGCATAGAAACATAGAAAATAGGTGCAGGAGGAGGCCATTCGGCCCTTCGAGCCAGCACCGCCATTCGTTGTGATCATGGCTGATCGTCCCCTATCAATAACCCGTGCCTGCCTTCTCCCCATATCCCTTGACTCCACTAGCCCCTAGAGCTCTATCCAACTCTCTCTTAAATCCATCCAGTGACTTGGCCTCCACTGCCCTCTGTGGCAGGGAATCCCATAAATTCACAACTCTCTGGGTGAAAAAGTATTTTCTCACCTCAGTCTTAAATGACCTCCCCTTTATTCTATGACTGTGTGGCCCCTGGTTCTGGACTCGCACAACATTGGGAACATTTTTCCTGCATCTAGCCTGTCCAGTCCTTTTATAATAATTTTATATGTTTCTATAGGTTCTGCAGTTGTACAGTTCTTTCCAAACCAAGATATTGGGGTCTACTGGTACTAAAACCCCGTTACTGGTACTAAAACCCCCTTCACCGTGATCCCAGTAAACAAACAGAGGCGCATAAATAACCTCCGACCACGCTTTAATTGAAACGCGTGGATTTAATCGTCTCCGGCGACCGAGTGTTTGGGGCTGTTGTGCCTTTGGGGCTGAGTCCACTTCTGGCGCTGGAGATTCTTCTTCTGTCCATTTCTGGCACTTCTGGCGCTGGATTTCAGCACCTTGGTCAGCGCGTCGAGTCTTTCCCCCGTCTCAGGGAAGCCTCTCTCATTTGGCAGCGAGAGGGGGGTGGAGAGGAGAGAGAGGAGTGGAGAGGAGAGGAGTGGAGAGGAGAGGAGGGAGACGCCTGTTGGTGTTTTTTTTACCCTGAAATTTCTGTTACATATTCTGTGTGTGTGTGTGTGTTTTTCTTCCCACCGCTGTTATTTAGTCAAATTATGTAAATAATAGTTAGAGTTCGTGCGAACGCGCTGGCCTCTGTGTGTGTGTGTGTGAGTGTGTGTGTGTGTGTGTGTGTGTGTGAGTGTGTGTGTGAGTGTGAGTGTGTGTGTGTGTGTGAGTGTGTGTGTGTGTCAGTGTGTGAGTGTGTGTGAGTGTGTGTGTGTGTGTGTGTGTGTGTGTGAGAGAGAGAGTGTTTGAGTGTGTGTTAGTGTGTGTGTGTGTGTGTGTGTGTGTGTGTGTGTGTGTGTGTTAGTGTGTGTGTGTGTGTCAGTGTGTGTGTGTGTGTGTGTGTGTGTGTGAGTGTGTGTGAGTGTGTGTGTGTGAGTGTGTGTGTGTGTGTGTGTGAGTGTGTGTGTGTTTCCTTCCCACCGCTGTTATTTAGTAAAATGATGTAAATAATAGTTAGAGTTCGTGTGAACGCGCTGGCCTCTCTGTGTGTGTATGTATGTGTGTGAGTGTGTGTGTGTGTGTTATTGTGTGTGTGTGTGTGTGTGTGAGTGTTAGTGTGTGTGTGTGTGTGTTAGTGTGTGTGTGTGAGTGTTAGTGTGTGTGTGTGTGTGTGTGTGTGTGTGTGTGTGTGTGTGTTATAGTGTGTGTGTGTGTGTGTGTGTGTGTGTGTGTGTGTGTGTGTGTGTGTGTTATAGTGTGTGTGTGTGTGTGTGTGTGTGTGTGTGAGAGACTGATAAGACAATTCTGTTTGGATCTTTGCTCTCTCCGGTGGAGAGATGACGCCAGCATTTTCTCCCACTCCTGCCCGAGGGGGAGAGGCAGCGGACCGGGTGTAAAAGGGGAAACCACCGGGCAGACACACACACACACACACACACACAGAGGGAGAGGGAGAGGGAGAGGGGAGGGATTGAGAGAGAGAGTCTCGCTCGCAGGGAGTCTGACCGACGTCCCGACTGCGTGAGCTCAGCAACGGAAAGCCCTCTGATCCAGCAAGCCTGCCACAGATTCTTCGCTCGCCGGGATTTCCACGACGTGACAGGGGTAAGGCATCGCTTCACCATTTCCACTCGTTAAGGGGGGAGGAAATAATTAAATACCTGGCTCCCATCCCTTGCTCTTTCGACCAGAAGCATAGCTTGTGTAAGATGCAGCGTTCTAAATATATATATATATATAGTATAATGTCCTTTTCTGATTATAAATAGCTATTTCAGCAGATTGGGAAAAGCCTTTCGCTGTGTTTTCAAACCGAAGGGTCGTGTGTGGGATGTGTTATTTCATAGCTTAAACGTTGAGATTCCGTGCATTGTGTGTTGTGTGTGTGTGTGTTGTGTGTGTTGTGTGTTGTGTGTGTGTGTGTGTTTTTTTGGGAAGACGCGTGAGTGTTGCCTCTTGGTGGAGCAGGGTCGCGTTAACCAAGGCCCTGCGACTTAACATGTACAGATCAAGCTGATCTGCAGGGATCAGCTGTGTAGATTTGCCCGGGGAACGGCGCGGAGAGCGCCTGGCGATCCCACCACAAGACCCCTAGAAACCTCCTTCGAGCCACATTGATGAGAGAGAGAGAGAGAGAGAGACCTGTGTCCGATTATTGAAATCGCAGCCTCCTCCCTGGAGACCAGCAAAACCTTTAAATGTGGATTCATAGATATTCAGGCAATCCACACGAGAGAAGGATCTCAGTTCTGCCCATCTATTTATTTTGTTTTTAGCCAGGGTTATACGTTTAATTCCTTTGATGACCACACTGTTTCAACTTCTTCAGCCAGCGAGTCTTTAGCCTGCCAGTCGAGATAGCCAATGTACCCATAATCTGGTGATATTCCCACCTTCCTGAAATAACACTGAAGGGGGTTCTCAGGGGGGAATTGTGATGGGGATTGGTGAAGGGGGAGGGGAGGTGTGTGAGTGTGAGTGCGAGTGCAGAGGGAATGGTGCATCTTAGGTGGACACACAATGCTGGAGTAACTCAGTGGGACAGGCAGCGTCTCTGGAGAGAAGGAATGGGCGACGCTTCGGGTGGAGACCCTTCCACAGGTCTGAGACCCTTCTCCATCCCTTCCCTCCAGAGATGCTGCCCCGTCCCGCTGGGTTTACTCCAGCATTTTTGTGTCTGTCCTTGATTTAAATCAGCATCTGCAGTTCTTTCCCGCACGAGTGGTGCATCTTGTTGGATGTGACTTGGCAAAGATTGGCCTCTGGTGAACTGGCTGAGTATGGGGGCAGGGAAGGGCAGGAATTATTACCCCCTTCGACACACACAGCAGCAGCAGCAGAAACAAGGGGAAGCCAGAGACTGAAACACAACTAATACCTAACGTTGTTTATCACAAAGTTTTGTTTTGTTCTGGGTCAGAGATTTCCTCGTTTATACTCCTCTTCCTTGCTCTCCTTCCCCACATTTCCTCCCTTTACTCCCCCTTCCCCCCCTCTCTCATCCCTCTCTCCTCTCTTTCTCTCCCTCTCCCCCTCTCCCCCTCTCTCTCCCCCTCTCTCCCCCTCTCTCCATCTCTCCTCTCTCCCCTCTCCCCCTCTCCCCCTCTCCCCCTCTCCCTCTCTCCCCCTCTCCCTCTCCCTCTCCCTCCCCCCCCTCCCTCTCCCCCCTCTCTCCCCCTCTCTCCATCCCTCTCTCTTTCTCTCTTTCTCTCCTCTCCCCTCCCCCTCTCCCCCCCCTCTCCCCCTCTCCCTCTCCCCCTCTCCCCTCTCCCCCTCTCTCCCCCTCTCCCCCTCTCTCCCCCTCTCCCCCTCTCTCCCCCTCTCTCCCCCTCTCTCTTTCTCTCTTTCTCTCCCTCTCCCCCTCTCCCCCTCTCCCCCCTCTCCCCCTCTCCCCCCCTCTCCCCCTCTCCCCCTCTCTCCCCTCTCTCCCCTCTCTCCCTCTCTCCATCTCCCCCTCTCTCCCCTCTCTCCCTCCCCTCCCCCTCTCTCCCCCTCTCTCCCCCTCTCCCCCTCTCTCCCCCTCTCTCCCCCTCTCTCCCCTCTCTCCCCTCCCCCCCTCTACACGCTTAATTCCCCATCATTTTGTCTCTGAATATAATTAGCATAACTAGAGGCACAATGATGGCATTTTGTCAACCTTTCCAGTGTACCATGAAAGACAATGTTAATTAATGAATGGAAGTGTCAGCGACATAACGACAGGTATGCTGTCACACTCAGCACACTGCAACAAGTGTCTGATACCTGTGGGCATTACCTGTAGGTGAGGGATGGTTCTGGCTGACACCACTTCTCAGTTTCCCAGCCGCCGTGGTTTTGTGCGCGGTGTATCCCTCACGAACATATCCTGAGCTTTAACACGGCAACATGATTATGCTGACAATGTCCAAACTCCAGTTGCTTTACCCAGAACCATACCCTTAGTCATGAACCTTCCTCCGCAACGACCTCTGAAGTTCATAAGTGGTAGGAGTAGAATCAGGCCATTCGGCCCATCAAGTCTACTCCGCCATTCAGTCATGGCTGGTCTTTCTCTCCCTCTCAACCCCATTCTCCTGCCTCCTCCCCGTAACCCCCGGACTTCCAAACCCAGACATCCATCTCGCCTCCTTTAAGCTGTTTTCAACCTGGCTCTTTGACCAAGCATTTGCGCACCTATTGCATTGTAACAAAGGCACGTGGTCTGTTCGCCTTCATTAGTTGTGAATAATATCAGCAAGTCATGATGCAGCGATGTAGACCTTTGTGTTTGAGTTCTGTTTATTATCACGCGTACCGAGGTGCCGTCAAAAGCCCGTATTGCGCGGTAACCAGTCAGTGGAAAGACTGTACACGATTACAATCGGGCTACATTGCACAATATTGTGTGAGTTTCAGGTCGTCCCATTATAGGAAGGAAGTGAAGGCTTTAGTGAGGGTGCGGAAGAGATTTGCCTGATTGCATAGAAACATAGAAACATAGAAATTAGGTGCAGGAGTAGGCCATTCAGCCCTTCGAGCCTGCACCGCCATTCAATATGATCATGGCTGATCATCCAACTCAGTATCCCGTACCTGCCTTCTCTCCATACCCTCTGATCCCCTTAGCCACAAGGGTCACATCCAACTCACTCTTAAATATAGCCAATGAACTGGCCTCAACTACCCTCTGTGGCAGAGAGTTCCAGAGACTCACCACTCTCTGTGTGAAAAAAGTCTTTCTCATCTCGGTCTTAAAGGATTTCTCCCTTATCCTTAAGCTGTGACCCCTTGTCCTGGACTTCCCCAACATCGGGAACAATCTTCCTGCATCTAGCCTGTCCAACCCCTTAAGGATTGCTGCCTGGGTTGGCGTGTGTTGGCTCCGAGGGTGACTGAGTTGGGGTTGTTGTCCCTGGAATGCTGGACGTTGAGGGGAAGCTCATCAAATGGGCTTCTCCTTCCATGTCCATCCTTCCACGTTTCAAATGTTGGCCTCGCTGTCCCGTCGTCCGTCCTGAAAAGGAGGCGAGCGTCCGGCGACAATCAGCGGGAGCCATCACTCGTTGCAATAGACGACGGCGGTAGCAGAATGAGCTCGGGATACTTCCAGTTTCCAGCCCCGCGACGTGGACACTTCTGTTATGGGGCCTATAAAATGGTGAGGAGCATAGATAGGGTAGACAGTCAGAACCTGTATCCCAGGGTAGAAACGTCAAGGGCATAGATGTAAGATGAGTGGGATAAAGTTTAAAGGAGATGTGCAGATGGTAAGTAAGTAAGTACGTTTATTGGCCAAGTATTCACATACAAGGAATTTGCCTTGGTGCTCCGCCCACAAGTAACAACATGACATACAGTGACTCAGAAAACACTAAACATTATTAATAATAAAACATTAATGATAAAACACGTGAACCAACAAAATACCAGATCAAAGGGAGGCCACAGATTTTTGGCTGTTGAGTAGAGCAACTACTGGTGGATAAAAACTGAGGGAAGTGATTCAAAGAGTTTGTGGCCAGGGTGAGAGGGGTCAGAGATGATCTTGGATCGTGGTGGTGTTTGCCTGGAGGGCCTGTTGCTGGACTGTTCTTTTCAATGTTCTCTTTTATAATGAATCCTGCTCAGTTTTGGCGTCAGAAACGCTCTTCACTGTCTTAGGCCATTTTACAAAAGGAAATTGAGATAGACCACAAACATGGAAGCAAAGAATGGTCGAACAAGTTAGGTCTTTATTCTTTGGAGCGCAGAAGGTTAAGGGGGGACTTGATTGAGGTCTTTAAAATGATGGAAGGGATAGACAGAGTTGCCGTGGATACGCTTTTCCCATTGAGGGTAGGGAAGATTCAAACAAGAGGGCATGACATGAGAATTAAGGGACAGAAGTTTAGGGGTAACGTGAGGGGGAACTTCTTTACTCAGAGAGTGGTGGCTGTGTGGAATGAGCTTCCAGCAGAAGTGGTGGAGGCAGGATCGATTTTAACATTTAAAAGTAAAGTGGATAGGTATATGGACGGGAAGGGAATGGAGGGGTATGGTCTGAGTGCAGGTAGATGGGACTAGGGGAAAACAAATGGTCGGCACGGACTGGAAGGGCCGAGAGGGCCTGTTTCCGTGCTGTAATTGTTATATGGTTATATGGTTTTATATGATATCTCCAATCTCCATCTGTTATCCACTTTACTATCTTCCCTCCCCTCTGAATCCTCTTCCAATGGTCCTTTATTTGTCCTGTATCGAGGTACAGTGAAATTCACGTTTGTATACAGTACATCAGTCTGAAGAAGGGTCTCGACCCAAAACATCACCCATTCCTTCTCTCCAGAGATGCTGCCGGTTTAGGGCTAGAGTTACCCCAGCATTTTGTGTCTATCTTTGTATACAGTTCAGTATGTGTTGTCCATACATCAGCACTTAGATACAGCTTGTATAAGCATCTCTGATACATTGCATGCGTATAGCAGTAGAGGAGTAAGGCAGTATACAGAGTGGTCAGTTCAGCATCATTTTCCAGTCTCATTTGTTGCAAGAGTTGGGTTCCTGACCTGACCATGAAGGCTCAGTACACCTCACCACACTTTTTTCACCTCGTTGAATTTTCCGGCTGTTAAATGTTGCCAGGTACATCTGCCAAATACAGCAGGCGTTACATGGATGCCTCGGGTTCTCTGTGCCTGAGATTGAAAGACACGTTATGGAAACAGGTCCTTCAGCTCACTGAGACCACACTGACCATTGGTCACCCTCTTGCACTAAACATTATTCACGCTATTCCCTTCATCATGAATCTGTAAACTGTGGAGGGCTCGATTGTAATCTTGTATTGTCTTTCTGCTGGCTGGTTAGCACACGACAAAAGCTTTTCACTGAACCTTGGTAGACGTGACACTGAACTAAAGTGAGCCCTTCACACTGGCACTGTGTTATCCGACTTTCACATCCACTCCCTACACATAAAGGGGAGTGTACAGCCGCCTATTGACCTACAAACACGCACGTCTTTGGAATCCAGAAGGAAACCCGCGCGGCCACGAGGAGAACGTGCAAACTCCACGCAGACAGCACCTGAGGTCAGGATTGAACCAGGGTCACTGGTGCTGCGAGGCAGTAGCTCTACCCGCTGCGCCACTGTGCCACCCTGCGCATAGATCCTAAACACAAAGCAATGGCACGGACAGGACACCGCCCAATGGCCCCCGGTCGAGGCCGAGAATGGCAGATGCATTCACGCAGCAACTTGCAACCTCAGCAGGTTCCAAAGTACTTTACACACAAGAAGCTCTCGTTTGGAGTTTTACCATCGGTGTGATATCGGGAAATCGAACAATCAATTTGTTTGCAACAAGGCCCTTTGTAGGCAGAAAACGCAAGATAATCTATTCTTGTAACCTGGGAAATTTGCAACCAACAGTACAAATGTTGCTCTTGAAATTGCGACAAGGGCAGGAGGCTATAATTGCCAACCTTTGTTGCATGCTTTCAATTCTCTGTGTTAGCTCACGTGAGCTGCGCTCCACTTTCTAACATGGTTGCCTTGATCAATGCAGCTCATCTGTGGCACAATACAATATCCCCAAACTTAGCACTCACAATGCTGATAGAATTGCTACTTCCGAGTGGTTTCATTTGGATTAAACTGAAATTTTTGATTTTAGTATGGAGTTCTAGGTGCTTATTTAAGGGAGTCATGAGAGTCAAGAGTGTTTTATTGTCATGTGTCCCAGAGACAAAGAAATTCTTACTTGCTACAGCACAACAGAATATGTGAACATGGTACATAACGGAAGAAAAAAAAGTTCAGCGTGTATATATACACGTGCACACTTACTCAATTAATAAACAAATACAGTGCAATAATTAATAATAATAGTTTGTTGTAGTTCAGAGCTTGTTGTGTTTAATCGCCTGATGGCTGTGGGGAAGAAGCTGTTCCTGAACCTGGACGTTACAGATTTCAGGCTCCTGTACCTTCTTCCCGATGGCAGGGGGGAGATGAGCGTGTGGCCCGGGTGGTGCGGGTCTTTGGTGATGTTGGCCGTGACTTCGATAGATCCCTTCGATGGTGGGCAGTTCAGAGCTGGTGACGGACTGGGCAGTGTTGCAGCCTATTCCTTTGCATATAAACTGCAGATCGCTGCTGATATGTCGCACGTACATTTTCCCCGAGTTCTACTGCCCTTTAGTTTGTTGCTGACGGCAGCAGAAAGAGAAAGAGGAGGTTGGGATCGAAAGCAAATCTGATTTTAAACCCTTTACAGAAGCCCAAGTGGTGTGAGGTGGCCTCTTGAAGGTGTAGTTATACCTCTTGACGTTAGTATCCTCTGGACTTAGATGAATACAACATCATTCCCTGTACAACACATCTTCAATTCTCAGTACAGTATTGAGTGATGTGGTGGAAGGTTTCAACAAACTGCTCCAGTGCTCTTAGTAGTGAGATAGTCTTTGGTATCTTGCTTGGGCAACTTGCACCCTTGTGTTATCATTATTGATTTCTCTAACTTCAAGTAACCCCTGCATTCTCTCTCCATCCCTCCCCCACCCAAGTCATAAGCAGCTTCAAAGTCGTCTTGTCCAGTCTCATGGGTACACAAAACGCAGGAGAAACTCAGCGGGTGCAGCAGCATCTAAGGAGCGAAGGAGATAGGCGACGTTTCGGGTCGAGACCCTCCTTCAGACTGGTCAGGGATCAGGGAAACGAGAGATATAGACGGTGATGTGGAGAGATAAAGAACAATGAATGAAAGATATGCAAAAAAGTATCGATGATAAAGGGAACAAGCCATTGTAAGCTGTTTGTGGTGTGAAAATGAGAAGCTGGTGCGACTAGGGTGGGGGAGGGAGATAGAGAGAGAGGGAATGCCAGGGCCCGAGGGCTGAGGGAGAGGTGGGAAGGGGAGGAGACAGCAAGGGTTAACAGAATTGAGAAAATTCAATGTTCAAGCCCAAAGGATGCAGACTCCCCAAGCGGAATATGAGGTGCTGTTCCTCCAGCTTGCGGTGTTGCTCACTCTGGCCATGGAGGAGGCCCAGGACCGAGAGGTCGGATACGGAATGGGAGGGGGAGTTGAAGTGCTGAGCCACCGGGAGGTCGGGTTGGTTAATGCGGACCGAGCGGAGGTGTTCGGCGAAACGATCGCCAAGCCTCCGCTTGGTCTCACCGATATAGATCATCTGGCATCTGGAGCAGCGGATGCAGTAGATGAGGTTGGAGGAGGTGCAGGTGAACCTCTGTCGGACCTGGAAGGACTGCTTGGGTCCCTGAAAGGGGTGGAGGGGGGAGGTGAAGGGACAAGTGTCCAGTCTCATTGTCTGTTACTCGTTCTCACCTAACGAACAACTCCCGTTTCTTTCATCATCGTTACTCTTTTGCATATCTTTCATTCATTTGTTCAATATCTCTCGGTTCCCTTTCCCCTGACTCTCAACCTGAAGAAGGCTCTCGACCCAAAACTTCACCTATTCCTTTTCTCCAGAGTTACTGCCTCTCCCGCTGAGTTTCTCCAGCTTTTTTTGCGCCTATCTTTGGTCTTTTGTAGTTGGTCATTGTAAAGGGCCCGTCCCACTTGTGCGTCATTAGTGCGTCATGCAGTTGGCACCATGTCACCACGCACCATGGAAACATAGACAATAGGTGCAGGAGGAGGCCATTCGGCCCTTCGAGCCAGCACCGCCATTCAATATGATCATGGCTGATCATCCAACTCAGTATCCCGTACCTGCCTTCTCTCCATACCCCCTGATCCCTTTAGCCACAAGGGCCACGTCTAACTCCCTCTTAAATATAGCCAATGAACTGGCCTCAACTACCTTCTGTGGCAGAGAATTCCACAGATTCACACTCCCTCAAAGACCTTCTGGACTTCCCCAACATCGGGAACAATCTTCCTGCATCTAGCCTGTCCAACCCCTTAAGAATTTTGTAAGTTTCTATAAGATCCCCCCTCAATCTTCTAAATTCCAGCGAGTACAAGCCGAGTCTATCCAGTCTTTCTTCATATGGAAGTCCTTACATCCCAGGAATCAGTCTGGTGAACCTTCTCTGTACTCCCTCTATGGCAAGAATGTTTTCCTTCAGATTAGGAGACCAAAACTGTACGCAATGCTCCAGGTGTGGTCTCACCAAGACCCTATACAACTGCAGTAGAACCTCACTGCTCCTATACTCAAATCCTTTTGCTATGAATGCTAACACTGCCTGCTGCACCTACTTTCAGTAGGCATGCGTGCGTAATTCACGACGCACGACGCGCGTTGTGCGTCGTGACGCGTAAATGATGTCACGTAAATTACACGCAAATGACGCCCAAGTGGGACAGCCCCTTAACAACTTTTCTGCTGTGTCACTCTGAGCTACAGTACCCCTGTTACTGCCAGAGTGGCTGGTTTTGAATTTCCATGGGGAAAAAAATGCATGGAATTACAACATGCACTTCCCAAAATGCTGCTCAAAAATCCCAGAAAACCCCATGATATAGAGCAGGGATTTCTATTAATCTGTCCAAATACATGAGGGACTCTCTCATTATCTCATCTTAAAACCTCGTAATCCCATCTAACAAAAACCTAGATCTGCACATTCACCGATTCAAAGCCAATTGGTCAGATTAGCTCTTGTTGGTTATGATTAGTTTTTTGGGTGGGGGGGGGGGGGGGTAGGGGGAGGGATTTTGAGAAGGTGAGGATAATGGTTCAGCTGTCACATAATAACATAATGCAGTCAATTATCATTTTTGATTTCATTACACATCAGGGGGCCATAAAATTACTGTCGTGCGATAAAGGAAATGCCTTTCAAGAATGGTTTTGAACCGTGCGTTTTGTCTCCAGCTGCACACGGAATGCTGAATCCAGAGTATTTTTTTCACGTGTGCAGTGTGACTGCCTTTTTTTAGCTCTCAGAAGGGTCTCGACCCGAAACGTCACCCATTCCTGCTCTCCAGAGGTGCTGCCTCTCCCGCTGAGTTGCTCCGTCTGTCTTCTCCAAAACGGAATGAATGCTCCAAGTGTGGCCTCACCGACACCCTGCACAACTTAAAAATTACTCCTCAGCATTTTCGTGTCGATCTTTTTTTGTTCAGATGAAGTTGATTTGGACAAATGTTGCCAGAGTATGGCTTCATTGTGGCGTCCAGCCTCCTACAAAGAACCCCTGTGGAATTATTTGCCACAGCAGGCTGCGGAGGCCAAGTCAGTGGATATGTTTATGGCAAGGATCGATAGATTGTTGATTAGTACAGGTGTCCAGGGTTATGGGGAGAAGGCAGGAGAATGGGGTTAGGGGGGAGAGATAGATCAGCCATGATTGAGTGGAGGCCGACCGGCAATCCACACACATCAACACTATTCTACACCCACTAGGGACAATTTTCACTTATAGCAAGCCAATTAACCTACAAACTTGTATGTCTCAGCGTTAATGTCCTGCATTCTGCTCCAAAAGGAGAAGCTGTATTCCACCCTCGTTAGACCTCATCTGGACTGCGCAGTTGCAGCTTGGGACCCATACACAGATAAAAACATTTCATCCACCGAACATGGCCAAAGACAGGCCGCTCGATTTGTTACTAACGCCCACGCCACGAGAGAGAAGCGAGTGTCACCAAACGTCTGAATTCTCTGGGGTGGAACCCTCTCCAAGACAGGCGTGAAGCTCACCGTTTGACCTGTTTTCACAAAATGTTAAATGGTCAGCTGGACATAGATCACAAGACCTACACCAACCCCAAACCAATTCGGAGCAGACGAGGGCATTCGATCCAATTTGTGGTCCCAGCCACAAAGACAGATGTGTACAGCAATTCTTCCCACGCACTATTAAAGCATGGAATGATCTCCACCAAACCACGGTTGCCCAGCCAGATGCAACTAAATTTAAAGTGGCACTTTCTTCCCAATAACCCTCTCTGGCTAAACCCCTCCCTTCACCGCCTCCAGTTTAAATTCCAGTTGGAATATTTTGGAGGACCAAGTAACCAAGAACCAAAAGCCACACTGGATAGCCACCAAGTGGCCGCAGGAGTGGAAGGCAACCTCATCTCCATTACACAGCTACATCTCTTCACCAGATAAAAGCTGTCCAGGGTCTGACCTCCCCAGAGGAGCATGGGTGAAGCTCAGCAGACTTGGTACTGGAGTTGGGCGGTTTCAGTGCCAGCGTGTGGAGATGGGGGCTCTCCTCCGCCAGAGCCCAGCCTGTGAATGTGGAGCAGAACAACAGACGGCCAGCCATGTCATCTCTGGGTGCCCGCTCTCCCACCCATCAAATGGAGCTGTGTACAGGCCTGGCGGACATTGACACAGAGACAGCAAACCTGGCTGCTCAACACCCGGCTTGAGATCTAACTATTCCTTTGGTTTATGTTTCATTCGCAAGAAGAAGATGCTCCAAAATTCAATTCTGTTGGCATCAAAGGAATGAATTTCAGAGAGAAAGTGATTTTAATCCTGAAGAATGATAATCAATTGCTAGGAAGATGTCTCGTTTGGATATCTCTTTTGGAATAGTCACTTTTCCCTATGTTAAGGAGGGAAATGTCGATGTTATATCCTGTTTTAACTAACTAGTCTGAATATTACTGCCTCCTTCAACATAAGCCAGGAACCTTTTTAAAGAAGGTAGGGAATAGCTACTTTCGGAATATGATACGTTCATCAGGAACTCTTCATCAGAATCTCTCATGAAGAGAGTTTCACATCAAGAACCTTTACTGAAGAACTAACGTTTTGGTCGGAATCACTTCCAAAGACATTTGTAGAAGATGGAGTCACTCCATCAGAGTCACTTTTAAACAGAATCTCTTATTATCAGCTTTCGAAGGAACTGCAGATGTTGGTTGGCACCTGTGATAGACGCAAAATGCTGGAGTAACTCAGCGGGTCAGGCAGCATCTCTGGAGAAAAGGAATGGGTGACAATAGACAACAGACAATAGACAATAGGTGCAGGAGTAGGCTATTTGGCCCTTCGAGCCAGCACCGCCATTCAATGTGATCATGGCTGATCATCCCCAATCAGTACCCCGTTCCTGCCTTCTCCCCATATCCCCTGACTCTGCTATTTTTAAGAGCCCTATCTAGCTCTCTCCTGAAAGCTCCCAGAGAACCTGCCTCCACCGCCCTCTGAAGCAGAGAATTCCACAGACTCACAACTCTCTGTGAGAAAAAGTGTTTCCTCGTCTCCGTTCTAAATGGCTTACTCCTCATTCTTAAACTGTGGCCCCTGGTTCTGGACTCCCCCAACATCGGGAACATGTTTCCTGCCTCTAGTGTGTCCAAGCCCTTAACAATATTATATGTTTCAATGAGATCCCCTCTCATCCTTCTACACTCCAGAGTGTGCAAGCCTAGCCGCTCCATTCTCTCAGCATATGACAGTCCCGCCATCCCGTGAATTAACCTTGTAAACCTACGCTGCACTCCCTCAATAGCAAGAATGTCCTTCCTCTAATTAGGGGACCAAAACTGCACACAATACTCCAGGGCGATGCTTCGGATCGAGACCCTTCTTCAGACTTCTTCAAACATCACCTATCCATTTTCACCAGCGATGCTGCCTGACCCATTCTGTTTCTTCAGCACTTTACGTCTATCTAATTATCAATTCTCTTTTTTAAGTGAGGATCTCTAAATACTGGGACTCCACTTAAATCACGACTAATGGTTTAAACAGCTGAACGCACGTTTTGAGAAGTGGGGTGATGGTGAGAATGAGTAACGAGCGATGATTTGATGTACATTTTTTTTTTGTTCTGTTTAAAATTAAAAATGCACCAGGATTTAGTTTCTTTAAAGTGGGCGGAGCGCCAAGGCAAATTCCTTGTATGTGAATGCTTGCTTGCTTAAAGCCATTTTGTGTCCGTATTCCTCCCGGCCCTGGATGAAGGCGATTCTCGGGGATATTATTCGTCAGTGAGGTGCCAGCTCCAAGGGTAGACACAAAGTGCCGGAGTAACTCAGCAGGTCGGCCAGCATCTGCGGAGAAAAGCAAGAGGTGGCCCTTCCTCAGACTGATTGTAGGGGTGGGGAGGGGGACTGGAACCAAGAGGAGACCTGGCTGGCAACATTGTCTACATCTGTTACCGGCACTGATTCATGCATTCACTACCCCCCCACAAGGTGAAGAAGGGTCTCGACCCAAAACGTCACCTAACCATTTTCTCCAGAGATGTTGCCTGACCCGCTGGCTCACTCCAGCATTTTGGTGTAAACCAGCATCTGCCGTTCCTTATTATTACTCATCTCCAAGGAGTTTTGTTCGGAAAACGGTGATGTACCAGGAAAGATTGATGATTGAGGTCCGGCAATAAGATTTTGACTGCTTCTCCCTGTTTTCCGTGTCCTCCCAAGTACAGAGCAACATTTAGAATAGAATAGAATGCCTTTTATTGTCATTCGAACGGCTTGGTTTGAATGAAATTGCATTTTCTACAGTCTTACGAAAAAACCCAAGACCCACACGTAACGCAGTTTACACAAACGTCCATCACAGTGAATCTCCAACACCTCCTCACTGCGATGGAAGGCAAAAGTCTTATCTCTTCCCTTTGTTCATCTCCCGCGGTCCAGCAGCCTCGAGGCGACTGGGACTCCCGATGTTAAAGCCCCCGGCGGGCGATGATAAGTCCCGTGGCTGTCTAAGCCGCGCGGGGCGATGTAAGGCCCCGCTCCAAGTCCTTTAAACCGTTAGCTCCGAAAAGCGGTCTCCCACCAGGGACCTGCGAGCTCCCGATGTTCCCGCCCACCGGGCCTGCGGCCGGAGCCTCCGAAGCTCCGAAGTCGGGTCGCAGCTGCGCCCCACCTCAGCTCTCCCTGCTCCGAAGTCTTTAAACCACATTTGGACAGGTACATGGATAGGAAAGGTTTACAGGAATATGGGACAAATGCAGGCAGGTGGGGCTAGTATAGATGGGGCACCTTGGTCGCTGTGGGCAAGTTGGTGGAAGGGCTTGTCTCCATGCTGTGTGACTCTGTAACTCTTAGTCCATGGGTTTTGTCTTCCTCTGGGATGTGGGGGGGGGGGGGGGGGGTAGTTTCCTGCCTGTGGGATTGCACCCGTGCAGGCAGGGGAAGGAGGGTAACAAGACACGTTACAGCAGAAGGTTTAAGAAGGAACTGCAGATGCTGGGAAATCGAAGGTAGACAAAAAATGCTGGAGAAACTCAGCGGGTGAGGCAGCATCTATGGAGCGAAGGAAATAGGCGACGTTTCGGGTCCAAAATCAGTTCTCCGTTCCTGCTTTCTACCCGTATCCCTTGATTTATTTATCCCTGAGAGCTAACTCCCTCTTGAAAATTGGCCTCCACTGCCTTCTGTGGCAGAGAATTCCACAGACTCACAACCCTCTGGGTGAAAACGTTTTTCCTCATCCCGGTCCTAATTGGAGAGGAGGTGGAGGGAGATGCTGCAGTAAGAAGAACCGGGGGGGGGGGGGGGTCTAATTCCCCTGTCCCACTTAGGAAACCTGAACGGAAACCTCTGGAGACTTTGCGCCCCACCCAAGGTTTCCGTGCAGTTCCCGGAGGTTCCCGGAGGTTTTTGTCAGTCTCCCTAATGGTCGATAGTGGTTTCCGATTTAAAAATTGGTGATGTTTTAGTCGAAGCCGGTTGCGATGCTAGTTGAAGGTGGTTGCCGGAGGACAAAAACCTCCGGGAACCGCACGGAAACCTTGGGTGGGGCGCAAAGTCTCCAGAGGTTTCCGTTCAGGTTTCGTAAGTGGGACCGGGGCATTTCTTTCCGGACCTTTGATGCCCCCCCCCCCCCCCCCCGTGGAACAAAAGCTGACGAGGGTCTTCAGCCATGGCAGAGTGGACTCGATGGGCCGAATGGCCTAATTCTACTCCTTCTCCAGACCGCAGAAGGTCGTACGTTCTTGCCTCCGCAGACGCTGCCTGGCCGGCTAAGTTCCTCCAGCACTTTGCACTTTGCCAACAGCAAGAGGAGTTCACCATCTATTCGGAATGATTCAAAATGAATCAGAAGTGTTTGTTATCACATTTCACTCCGGAAAACATCGATTTTTAAACCCCATAGCACTTGTTAAAAAAAATATATATTTCTTGGCAATTGTGTCACTTTTGAAAACACAACATCTCAATATCTTCACAGCCAAATGAAGGACTTTAACAAAGTCAATATTCTAATGCAGGAAAAATGTGCTATATTTATTAATGCAGCAGTGTCAGCTCCATTCTATATTTTATTGATGAATAAGTATCTATTATTAATACAGTCGGTACATTATATTAGAAGGTTCAATGGTGATGAAAAGTAATACAATCTGTACTAGAAAGTACATTGCCTAACTTGGAACTAACTCATAAAAATCATCAAAATTTAGCCTGTTTAATATTGATTTTTAATTAGTAAGGACAGTAGAACCATCCACTGTGTGTTGTGTATGAAAATGAACTGCAGATGCTGGTTTAAACTGAAGGTAGACACAAAATGCTGGCGTAACTCAGCGGGACAGGCAGCATCTCTGGAGAGAAGGAATGGGCGACGTTCCGGATCGGGTCGGGACTGAAGATGGGTCTCGACCCGAAATGTCACCCATTCCTTCTCTCCAGAGATGCTGCCTGTCCCGCTGAGTCACTCCAGCATTTTGAGTGTATATCCACTGTTTCTTAATTGAATTGGCATCAAGACCTTCTCCTGCCCCTCTTTGTTTTGCCCGTCCCCACCCCCCACTGGTGTGCACATATTTCTCCCAATGTCTCCCACCTCCCCAGCCAATCTGCTCCTTCCCCCCCTGTACTCTCGTCACCCTACCCGAGGCCCATATTCCCCTTTTACCAACCCCCTCCCCTTTCCCTTCCCCCATCCACTTCCAAAGACATCCCTTGATGTATTCAAGAGAGAGTTAGAAACATAGAAACATAGAACACAGGTGCAGGAGTAGGCCATTCGGCCCTTCGAGCCTGCACCGCCATTCAATGTGATCATCCAACTCAGTATCCTGTACCTGCCTTCTCTCCATACCCCCTGATCCCTTTAGCCACAAGGGCCACATCTAACTCCCTCTTAAATATAGCCAATGAACTGGCCTCAACTACCTTCTGTGGCAGAGAATTCCACAGATTCACCACTCTCTGTGTGAAAAATGTTTTTCTCATCTCGGTCCTAAAAGACTTCCCCATTTTCCTTAAACAGTGACCCCGTGTTCTGGACCTCCCCCAACATCGGGAACAATCTTCCTGCATCTAGCCTGTCCAACCCCTTAAGAATTTTGTAAGTTTCTATAAGATCCCCCCTCAGTCTTCTAAATTCTAGCGAGTACAAGCCGAGTCTATCCAGTCTTTCTTCATATGAAAGTCCTGCCATCCCAGGAATCAGTCTGGTGAACCTGTTGAACCTATGTGAAGAGTTAGATTTAGCTCTTAGGGCTAACGGAATCAAGGGATATGGGGAGAAAACAGGAACTGGGTACTGATTTTGGATGATCAGCCATGATCATATTGAATGGCGGTGCTGGATCAAGGGGCCGAATGGCCTACCCCTGCACCTATTTTCTGTTTCTATGTTTCTACATCGCAACCCCTTCCAGCTGTTCATTTCACTCCTCCTCTCCTCTCCTTAGCTGACACCCGTTTGTCCACTTTCACCTCTGGCCTTCTTGACCTACTCCACCCATCTCACAATGCCCCCTCCCCTCCCACCGGTACCCACCTATCACTTGCCATGCTCTCTCTCCAACCTCCCGTTTGCAGCTCTCCCCACCCCACCCCCTCCTTCTCCATCCTGACTGAAGAAGGGTCCCATTTCCCAAAAGGTCATCTGAGTATTTACCTCCACAGACGCTGCCTGACCGGCTGAGCAGCGTTTCTTTGTGCCAAGGATTACAGTGCCAGTGTGCGGTCCAGGGGACGGACAGGGACTGACAGTGTGAAGTGGGCAGCGGGCAGAGGTGGGCATCTTCTTCTGTGCTGAGGCACGATCACTTTGAGCAGAGCGCGGGAGAGAGACCATGCATCAGTTTGTGAGATTAGCCTAAGAGACGAGAGTGTTTAATTGTCATATGCGCCAGTAATGGAACAATGATTTTGTTGATTCGTTGCAGCTTAACAGGATAAGTGACGGTTGGGGTCAAGACCCTTCTTCAAACTCAAGAAGGAGTCTGACAAAGGGCCCCGTCCTGAAAGGTCACGTATCCACGTTACTCCAAAGAGAGACACAAAAAGCTGGAGCAGCTCAGCGGGAGCAGGCAGCATCTCTGGAGAGAAGGAATGGGTGACGTTTCGGGTTGAGACCCGAAACTTCAGGCTGGTTAGGGATAAGGGAAATGAGAGATATAAGGCGTTGATGTCGAGAGATAAACGTGCGGACTCCAGACAGACAGCACCCGTAGTCAGGATCGAACCTGTGGTCCCCGGCGCTGCGAGCGCTGTGACTCTACCGCCACGCCACCGTGTCGCCCTTCAATACGCTTCAGTACGGGCTGACTAGCAGCTGTAACTCGCTGAACCTCGGTTCAGGTTAGGATTAGTTTAGTTCATTGTCACGTGAACCGGCATACAGTGAAAAGCTTTCCAGTCAGCCGAGAGCCTACGTAGGATTACCTTCACAGCTACAGGGGTGTCTGGGGTCACGGGGAGAAGGCAGGAGATTGGGATTGAGAAGGACAGAGAGATTCGCCACGATTGAGAGGTGGAGGAGACTTGATGGGCCGAATGGCCTAATTCTGTTCCTTGATCTAATGCAGGTATGAACAGGGGACAATTAAGTTGTCCACAGTATACGGATAGTGGATAAAGGGAATGATGCCTGTCCCGCTGAGTTCCTCTGGCATCTCGTGTCTATCTTCGATGCGAACCAGCATCTGCAGTTCCTTCCTACTCACATAAAGGGAATGATGTTTGGTGCAAGATAAACAGAGAAACATAGAAAATAGCTGCAGGAGTAGGCCCTTCGGCCCTTCGAGCCAGCACCGCCATTCAATATGATCATGGCTGATCATCCAAAAATTACCACGGCTGATCATCCAAAATTCAGTACCCCGTTCCTGCTTTTTTTTTCTCATATCCCTTGATTCTGTTAGCCCTAAGAGCTAAATCTAACTCTCTCTAGAAAACATCCAGTGAATTATCCCCCACTGTCTTGTGTGGAGGAGAATTCCACAGATTCACAACTCTCTGGGTGAAAAGGTTTTCCCTCACCCCAGTCCGAACTGTCCAGTAAAGTCCGATTAAAGATAGTCAGAGGGTCTCCAGTGAGGCAGATGGTAGATCTGGACCACTGTCTAGTTGGTGACAGGATGGTTCAGTGGTGACTGGAGACGTGACAATGGTCCAGACAGGCTCAGGAGATCTCCCTCAACATTGCACTCTGCAAACCCTGACCTGAGCTGTGAACCTCGAAGGTAGACAAAAGTGCTGGAGAAACTCAGCGGGTGCAGCAGCATCTATGGAGCGAAGGAAATAGGCAACGTTTCGGGCCGAAACCCTTCTTCAGACTGATAGAGGGGGGGGGGGGGGGGGGGGCGGGGAGAAGAAAGGATAAAGGAGGAGGTGGAGCCCGAGGGCTGATGGACAGCTAGGAAGGGGAGGAGACAGCAAGGGCTAACGGAATTGGGAGAATTCAATGTTTATGCCACTAGGGTGCAGACTGCTCAAGCGGAATATGAGGTGCTGCTCCTCTACCCCTCTGTGAACCTCAAGACTTCTGACGCAGAAGGTGTGCATTTGTACCAAGCCGACAGTATCGAGGCAGAGACATTGTAATGTGAATTATCTGCAGTATTAGCAAGTGCTAGTGTATGAGTCTGAGTTACAGGAAACCGATTTCACGTTGTTTGTTCCTTGACACATAAAGTGTTTGTTCATTAATATTGCAGCAGATAATTTCTATCTTAAAATGCTTATTGAGCTGGATATCGGTATGAAATTGAAATGCGTTATTTGGATTTCCATTATTAAGAACGTCGTGTTAGCTTTGGGGAACTGAATGTTATCCTTCCTGCAAGCTTGGTCAGCGCAGTCACATTTCAGCACGCCTTATTGGTCGGACTGCTGACTCGCCCAGTTTACTGCTCAAAGTGGGATTGAATGTCAGTGCTGGACTAGGAGCTCATTGCACCAGCCCCTGCCAATTTAGCTAGAGCCTGTTTTACCAACTAGAGCTGCAGCTCCCTCTCCCCTCCAGTCTCTTCCGCTGTTCACTGCGATGAGTTCTGGTCCAGTAGGGGCGGCGCAGCGGTTAGATCCTGACCTCGGGCACTGCGCCCGCGTGGAGTTTGCACGTTCTCCCCGGGGCCTGGTGGGTTTCCTCCGGGTGCACCGGTTTCCTCCTGCCTCCCAAAGACGTGGTGGTTTGTAGGTTAATGGGCCCCAAGTGTGTGGGAATGGAGGAGAATGTGGGATAACATTGGAACTAGTGTGAACGGGTCGTTGATGATCGAGACCCTTCTTGCCACCTGAAACGTCACCCATTCCTTCTCTCCAGCGATGCTGCCTGTCCCGCTGAGTTGCTCCAGCATTTTGCATTCTCCTGTTCCAGATAATTCTCTCTCTCTCTCTCTCTCTCTCTCTCTCTCTCTCTCTCTCTCTCTCTCTCTCTCTCTCTCTCTTCTATAGTTATGCCCCTGTCCCACTTAGGAAACCTGAACGGAAACCTCTGGAGACTTTGCGCCCCACCCAAGGTTTCCGTGCGGTTTTCGGAGGTTCCCGGAGGTTTCTGTCAGTCTCCCTCATGGTCGAAAGTGGATTCCGCTTCTTCTATGTTCCGGCGAAGATGTGGAAACCACTTTTGACCATTAGGGAGACTGACAAAAACCTCCGGGAACCTCCGAAAACCTTGGGTGGGGCGCAAAGTCTCCAGAGGTTTCCGCTCACGTTTCCTAAGTGGGACAGGGGCATTACTGTACAACTATTTCCCCCAAACCCCAGTCTTCTAATGTGTAGGAAAGAACTGCAGATGCTGGTATAAATCAAAGTTAGACACAAAATGCCGGTGTATCTCAGCGGGACATTCTGAAGAAGGGTCTCGATCCGAAACATCACCCATTCCTTCTCTCCAGAGATGCTGACTGTCCCTCTGAGTTACTCCAGCATTTTGTGTCTACCCAGCCTTCTAATTATGAACTGCTGGTCATGATGTTGGTAACGTGAGGAGATGCTGTCCATGGCTATAGTCGGAATCGGTGGCATAAAGAAGATTATGAGATCAATGCCAACCAGAATGCTGCTCTCTTAGAGATGAGGCTCTTTACCCAATTCAGGTCCATGCGAAAGATCCATGGATATGATTTAAAGAGGAGATTGTCTATAAAATCATGAGAGGGATAGATCAGGTAGATGCACAGAGTCTTTTACCCAGAGGTTCTCATTAGAGGACATTGCAGTTTAAAGATTTTTATTTTTATTACATAAAGTCCAATATAATATGTTGCCTAACTGGAATGTTTGCAGAGAAGATTAACAAGGATGTTGCCAGGACTGGAAGGTCTGAGCTACAGGGAGAGGTTGAGTAGGCCGGGACTCTATTCCTCTGAGCGCAGGGAGGATGAGGGGTGATCTTTTTGAGATGAGAGGAATAGATCGGGTAGATGCACAGAATCTCTTGCCCAGAGTAGGTGAATCGAGGACCAGAGGACATAGGTTCAAGGTGAAGGGGAAAAGATTTAATAGGAATCTGAGGGGTAACTTTTTTAACACAAACGGTGGTGGGTGTATGGAACAAACTGCCAGAGGAGGTGGTCGAGGCTGGGACTATCCCAACATTTAAGAAACAGTTGGACAGGTACATGGATAGGACACGTTTGGGGGGATATGGACCGAGCGCAGGCAGGTGGGACTCGTGTAGCTGGGACATGTTTGGCCGAACGGCCCTGTTTCCACACTGCATCACTCGAGGAGCTAGTCAGCATCCCAGATTACATTTATTTGTTTTTAAGTAAACCCAACAAACACAGATTATCTGGTAGACAAAAATGCTGGAGAAACTCAGTGGGTGAGACAGCATCGATGGAGCGAGGGAATAGGCGACGTTTCGGGTCGAGACCCTTCTTCTATTTTAATGCTGTTAACTTTGCCCTGCCCAAATGGAATGGCATAATACACGAGGGATCACAGTTGCAAACAAAATTCCACTGAGAAATATTGATTAGGGACTCGTCTTTTTTTACTTCTGTGAAGGAACTACCTGCAATTTAAACATTATTGAGAGAGCTGTACTCTAAATCTAATCTGTGCTTCGAACTAACATGGGAGTGTTTGATGTACATTCTGGTGAGTTTACCGTGTTCTCTGAGCTATTTATAGTGCCCTGATTAATACATTGATAGAGATCCCCATCAGTGCAGTCTTTAAAGCAGACGGGCATCGATTTAAAATAAACAGGTTATTGACTCTGTGGATATACAGATTAGCGCAGAGAGGAAATTAAACCGACAGGTGTCAAATGCGGGACCGCTCAGATCTGCGTATGTTGGCAGTCATAGCAAAAGGATTTGAGTACAAGAGCAGGGAGGTTCTACTGCAGTTGTACAGGGTCTTGGTGAGGCCACACCCGGAGTATTGCGTACAGTTTTGGTCTCCTAATCTGAGGAAAGCCATTCTTGCCATAGAGGGAGTACAGAGAAGGTTCACCAGACTGATTCCTGGGATGGCAGGACTTCCATATGAAGAAAGACTGGATAGACTCGGCTTGTACTCGCTGGAATTTAGGAGATTGAGGGGGGATCTTATAGAGACTTACAAAATTCTTAAGGGGTTGGACAGGCTAGATGCAGGAAGATTGTTCCCAATGTTGGGGAACTCCAGAACAAGGGGTCACAGTTTAAGGATAAGGGGGAAGTCTTTTAGGACCGAGATAAGAAGATCTTTTTTCACACAGGGAGTGGTGAGTCTGTGGAATTCTTCCTCAACGACCTTCTGCCACAGAAGGTAGTTGAGGCCAGTTCATTGGCTATATTTAAGAGGGAGTTAGATGTGGCCCTTGTGGCTAAAGGGATCAGGGGGTATGGAGAGAAGGCAGGTACGGGATACTGAGTTGGATGATCAGCCATGATCATATTGAATGGCGGTGCAGGCTCGAAGGGCAGGCGAGGACAGACTTGCATTCGCAAGCCCCTTTACCAGCAAGCACCTCGCTCCACATCCGGAACTGCTTTACTAGCCCTTGGGGTTGGCTTGTGGGACCGATGAGTGGAAACATACCTTCATTCATTGGACATCTCCACTCAAGAGGGCTGTGGGAGGCCTCCAGTATATTTAGGATGAAGGTCAATAGTTTAAAGAGAGAGAAGTTGGGAGGTCTTGTTACGGTGGCGCAGCTGTGGAGTCGCTGCCCAATGCCCCTGTCCCACTTAGGAAACCTGAACGGAAAACCTCTGGAGACTTTGCGCCCCACCCAAGGTTTCCGTGCGGTTCCCGGAGGTTTTTGTCAGTCTCCCTAATGGTCGAAACTGACAAAAACCTCCGGGAATCTCCGGGAACCACACGGAAACCTTGGGTGGGGCGCAAAGTCTCCAGAGGTTTCCGTTCAGTTTTCCTAAGTGGGACAGGGGCATTGCAGCGCCAGAGACCCCCGTTCCATCCGCTTGTCCGCACGGAGTTTGTACGTTCTCCCTGTGGCCGCGTGGGTTTTCACCGGGTGCTCCGGTTTCCTCCCACACTCCAAAGACGCAACTAGATTGTAGGTTAATTGGCTTGGTATGAAGGTAAATTTTTCCCAGTCTCCTATAGGGAGAGGTTGACCAGGCTGGGACTCTATTCCCTGGATCGCAGGAGGATGAGGGGTGATCTTATAGGGGTGTCCAAAATTATGAGGGGAATAGATCGGGTAGACGCACAGAGTTTCTTGCCCAGGGTGGGGGTATCGAGAACCGGGGGGCATAGGTTTAAGGTGAGTGGGGCAAGATTTAATAGGAACCTGAGGGGTAACGTTTTCGCACAAAGGGTGGTGGGTGTAAGGAACGAGCTGTTGGAGGAGGTAGTTGATGCAGGGACTATCTTTAAGAAGGACAGATTCCCTTCTTCAAACTCATCGGGTCAGGCAGCATCCCTGGAGAACATGGATAGGTGACGTTTCGGGTCCGAACCATCACCTACCCTGGTTCTCCCGGGATGCCGCTTGACCCGCTGAGTTACTCCAGTATTGTGTGCCTTTCCTCGGTAAACCAGCATCTGCTGTTCCTTGTTTCTACGACTTCTTAGCCTGATCCTGTGCTGCCTGGTTCTCCAGCCTTCCCACCCCTCCCCCCCCTTCTCCCACACCACCACAATCAGCCTGAAATGTCTCCAGATGTTCTCCAGCGAAGTTCCCTGACCCGCATAGACATAGAAACATAGAAAATAGGTGCAGGAGGAGGCCATTCGGCACTCCGAGCCAGCACCGCCATTCATTGTGATCATGGCTGATCGTCCCCCAATCAATAACCCGTGCCTGCCTTCTCCCCATATCCCTTGACTCCACTAGCCCCTAGAGCTCTATCTAACTCTCTCTTAAATCCATCCAGTGATTTGGCCTCCACTGCCCTCTGTGGCAGGGAAATCCACAAATTCACAACTCTCTGGGTGAAAAAGTATTTTCTCACCTCAGTCTTAAATGACCTCCCCTTTATTCTAAGACTGTGGCCCCTGGTTCTGGACTCGCCCAACATTGGGAACATTTTTCCTGCATCTAGCTTGTCCAGTCCTTTTATAATTTTTTTACGTTTCTATAAGATCCAGCACCTTATTTTATATGTTTCCATAAAATACTCCAGCACTGTGTGTATTTTCTTAATCACCTTCCAGTCGCTGTCACATTGTCGGGGCTTGAGTTGTGTGTTTTGGCCAGGGCAGGCGAAGGGGCAGTCAGTCCCCATTCCCTGATCCCGTGGGATTGTGCTGTGCAGATTTCCCTACAATACAAGGGCGGCATAGCCGTGCAGTGGTAGAATTCCTCGTCTTCCTCTCGCGCATGGCGTCGGACAACTTGCTCTATTTGATCTTATTTGATTGTGCACGCCGGGTTGATTGCATTCGTCGAAACAGGGCGGGCCACGTGAAGGCCGCAGCCTCCCACCCCAGTAGAGGTAGAGTTGAAATGTCACCCGACCCGAAACGTCTCCTCTCCACGTTGTCCAGGGATGCTGCCTGACCAGCTGAGTTAAACCCCTGTCCCACGGTGCGAGTTCATTCCAAGAGCTCTCCCGAGTTTGCCCTGATTCGAACCCGGAGATTTGCGGGAATGGGCCGCTCGTCGGTGCTCGGGGCTCTCGCGGACATTTTCAACATGTTGAAAAATCTTCACGAGTCTTCCCGTGCTTACCCGCCGTTAGCGAGTCTTCCCGAGTACCTGCCGTTAGCGCTAAGAGACGTCCCCGAGCTCCGACGTACTCGCTACGTTCATTCTCCGCGCTTATTACGGGTTTGATTTTTTTTTAACTCGGGAGAGCTCTTGGAATGAACTCGCACCGTGGGACAGGGCTATTACTTCATCACTTTGAGCCTCTCCCCTTTGTAAGGTTAACAAACGTGCCGACCCTGGGGGAGGTTTTTTTGTCGAGATTTGGCCCCTCTTCAAGCCTCTGGATGTTCAGGTCTAGACTGATCTCTGGGCCCACCAGCCCACCTCCTCCTCACCTGGAGGTTCCCTGCCTGATGTGCCGTGATCGGCTGTCCGCTCGGCACCCTGCCTCTGGAGGCAGACAGGAGAGGGCCGCTGGGTACGGATGCCTCACACGCTGTGATGCTCGGCTTGTGAGCCAGAGCTCCGTCCTCTGATTGATGGGTCAATTAAGAAGTTGTGGATGTTCTGGGTCCACCACATCACTGGGGGGAGGACGATGGAGATTGATTTTGCTTCTGAACGTAGGCGAAA
Source organism: Okamejei kenojei (assembly GCA_035221665.1). Taxonomy (NCBI): domain Eukaryota; kingdom Metazoa; phylum Chordata; class Chondrichthyes; order Rajiformes; family Rajidae; genus Okamejei; species Okamejei kenojei. The sequence continues at coordinate 12,592,417 of CM069169.1, read as the reverse complement.
GAGCCGCCCGCACAAGGTGGGAGATGTAAATGAACCTGCTTGTAAGAGCTGCTGTTTTACAACCATTAACATTTCCCTACACTTGTAGCTGGCTTGCAGCTATTAGAGAGCTTTAACCTGTGTCTCACCGTCTCCTGGTGCAGATCATTAGAGAATGTTCACGATAGAAATCAGCTGGGAAAAGTTGGCCGATTAGCTATGGTTTGTCCAAATGTCTTTTAAAAACTGTTTATATTGCATTAAGGGGGTGGACGATCGCAACCTTCACGTGGCCCGCCCTGTTTCGACTAATGCAATCAACTCGACGCGCACAAACGGAAGCTCAAATAGAACAAGTTGTCCGACAACTTTAGGCCGTGCCCGCCTCACGAAAGAAGAAGATTGCATTAAGGATTACTATAGTGGATTATATTTGGGAACAGCGTCTGTGAACCGGCTTAGATCAGATCATGACTTCAGCTGCTTTGTGTCTGCGTGGAGTTTGCACGTTCTCCAAGAGACCTCGTGGGTTTCCTCCGGGTAATCCGGTTTCCTCCCACATCCCAAAGACGTGGGGGTTTGTAGGTTAATTGGCCCACTGTGAATTTCCCCCTGGTGTGCAGGGAGTGGATGAGAAAGTGGGACAACGTAGAACGGGTGATTAGCAGCTGGTGTGGACACAGTGGGCCTGTTTTCATGCTGCATCTCTAAACTAAGCTAAACTAAACTAAACACTATTACATAGAAACATAGAAACACAGGAGGAGGCCATTCGGCCCTTCGAGCCAGCACCGCCATCCATTGTGATCATGGCTGATCGTCCCCTATCAATAACCCGTGCCTGCCTCCTCCCCATATCCCTTGACTCCACTAGCCCCTAGAGCTCTATCCAACTCTCTCTTAAATCCATCCAGTGACTTGGCCTCCACTGTCCTCTGCGGCAGGGAAATTCCACAAATTCACAACTCTCTGGGTGAAAAAGTTGTTTTCTCACCTCAGTCTTAAATGACCTCCCCTTTATTCTAAGACTGTGGCCCCTGGTTCTGGACTCGCCCCACATTGGGAACATTTTTCCTGCATCTAGCTTGTCCAGTCCTTTTATAGTGTTATATATTTCTGCAAGATAACCCCTCATCCTCTAAACTCCAGTGAATACAAGCCTAGTCTTTTCAGTCTTTCCTCATATGACAGTCCCGCCATCCCAGGGATCAATCTGGTGAACCTACGCTGCACTGCCTCAATCACAAGGATGTCCTTCCTCAAATTAGGAGACCAAAACTGTACGCAATACTCCAGATGTGAAGTATATGAAGTATATGATATTTTGTATATTTTGAGTACAGTTCTACTTCAGTTGTACAGGGTTAGTATTGCGTGCAGTTTTGGTCTCCAAATCTGAGGAGGACATTATTGCCATAGAGGGAGTGCAGAGTGACTGATTCCTGGGATGTCAGGACTGTCTTATGAAGAAAGACTGATAGAATACTCTCTGGAATTAAAGGATCTTATAGAAACAACAAAATTAAGGGTTGGACAGGCTAGATGCAGGAAGATTGTTCCCGATGTTGGGGAAGTCCATAAGGATAAGGGGGAAATCCTTTAAGACCGAGATGTTTTTCACACAGAGAGTGGTGAGTCTTGGAACTCTCTGCGTTGATTCATTGGCTATATTTAAGAGTGAGTTGGATGTGGCCCTTGTGCTAAGGGGATCACAGGTACGGGATACTGAGTTATGATCAGCCATTCATATTGAATGGCGGTGCAGGCTGAAGGGCTGAATGGCCTACTCCTGCACCTAATTTCTATGTTTCTATGTTTCTATGTTTCTATGTTTACTTTGCTAAATATTACAGCCCCAAGCGTATAGAGTGTCACACTATAGTTACACCTTTAATGCCCTGTCCCACGATGCGAGTTTACCCAAGAGCTCTCCCGTGTTTTCGTGGTATTCTACGAACTCCTACGACCTTCCACGAGTATGTTCACGAGCTCCTACGAGTAAAAAGTAACAATTTTTTCCATCACGAGTATCTTTTTACTCACAATGTTGAAAAAACGTCACAAGTAAAAAAAATACTCGTGATGAAACAAATTGTTACTTTTCACTTGTAGGAGATCGTGAACATACTCGTGGAAGGTTGTAGGAGTTCGTAGAATACTACGAGTTTGATTTTTTTTTAAATTCGGGAGAGCTCTTGGGTAAACTCGCATCGTGGGACAGGGCCTTTACCCCAATGATTATGCCGCTGCACCTCTGTTCTAAGTCCCAAAGGATCTAGTCGACACCTCAGACCTCTAACGATCATAACATTCTGCTTTCTGCTTTCCAAACTGGAGTCCATTGTTGGCCGACCCTCAGAGTTACTCCAGCACTTTGTGTCTTTCCTTGGTAAACCAGCACCCGTGGTCCCTTGTTCTTTGAACCACTCTCTATTGTAATGTCAGATAATAACCAGATCTTCAGCTTTCAATGAGGGCTATGGAAGGGGGTAAGAAGTGTCTCGGATGCCCACCTGCTCTTCTGCGAGATGTTGTCATGAGATAAATCTCACCATGCTGAGAGATTTAAGGGGCTGTCCCACTTGGGCGACCTAATTGGCGAGTTTAGGAGAGTTTGAAAAAATGTCATGTTGAAGACCTCCTTCAACTATGTAGAAGACCTCCTTCGACTATGTTGAAGACCAGCTACGACTAACTTTGGAAAAGTTGGACACCGAATAGTGGAGAGTGAAGAAGACCTCCTTCGACCTCCCTTCGACAATGATGAAGATTATCTACGACCACCTTCGACTGCCCTCGATTACCTACGACTAACATGCCGACCTACTACGACCGACTGCGACTAAACCTACGAGTAAAAAAAGTATCGATTTTTTCCCATGGCGACCTTTTTTTTACTCGCGGGCATTTTTCAACGTGTTGAAAAATACGCCGCGACCTAGCTGAGGCCTCGAGTACGCGGGGACCACTCGCGAGCATGAAGGAGAGCTACGAAGACCTCCTACGACCTCGTGTCGACCGTGCTGCGAGTATGAGTCGAGGGCAAACTCGCCAGAACTTGCGGATTAGGTCGCCCAAGTGGGACAGCCCCTTTAGTTAGGCATGCATTGCAAACAGGACAGAACACGTTGAGTATCAGCGTAGTTTTTGAGTCCAATATCTGGAGTGAGACTTGAACCCACAACCTTCTGACTCATAAGTAAGTGTGTGCCTCCACTGAAGCATTTAAACAAGTGTTTAATGTGACATAAACTGCCGCTCTGATAGTCCAGGGAATTTGGTAACAATTCACATTAATGTGTACAGGTTGTTCCATTCCTTTATAACAGGCAATCCTCTCTCAGCAACATAAGATGATGTGAGTCATGGGACCTCGGTACTTGCTCTTCTATAGTTTGTTATCTGTCACTTAACAATATCTAACTACCCCCGCAAACATTGCTCTCTGCTCCATTACAAAGGTTTACACGTCTCATTGTCCAAGGCTTCTTGAGGTGGTAAAGGCACGGGTTGCGAGTGTCTTAACTTCGCTTTTCAGCCGTGGCTGAGTTTGCGCAGAGGCGAGGGAGGATCTTGTGAGCTGTTGCTGTGAACGTCAAGGTCCCTGGACTTTGTAGACTAATGGGGCTGTCCCACTTACGCGACTTTTCCGGCCCCCTTCGTAGTTGCAGCAGGTTGAAAACCCAGCGGCGACCAGAACACGGTACGACTCTTTGGGCGACTACTCACGACCAGGCAGGCTTCACGCACGTCGCCTGCACGGTCGTAAGTCGTCTCCTCAGTCGCCCAAAGAGTCGTAGCGTCTTTCTGGTCCCCGCTGGATTTTCAACGTGTTGAAAACCTTCGCCGACCTGCGACGACCTGTGACGGGTGCCGGCAGTTGCCGAGAAAGTCACGTAAGTGGGACAGGCCCCATTAGCACTGATGTGTTCCTTGTCGCAACCCCTTGTATCAAAGGAATGGGTGACGTTTCGGGTCGAGACCCTTCTTCGGACTGATGTCAGTGTGGAGGGTGATACATAGATAAGGAAGTGTAAGGTGTGAACGTAGGACAAAGGGAGTGGAGATCAAGGAACATGTCCAATCGATCGTTGTTAGCTGGGAGAAGGTAACAACAAAGCGAACAGAGATAAAATGTAATCGGAGACAGTCAGAATGGTCGGAGAACTGGGAAGGAGGAGGGATGGAGAGGAACAGCAAGGATTACTTGAAGTTAGAGAAGTCAATGTTCATACCGCTGGGGTGTAAGCTGCCCAAGCGAAATATGAGGTGCAGTTCCTCCAATTTGCGCTGGGCCTCACTCTGACTACGGTGGAGGCCCAGGACAGAGAAGCCAGATTGGGATTGGGAGTGAGAGTTGAGGTGTTTAGCAACCGGGAGATCAGGCACGTTTAGGTGGACACGCTAGAGGCACGAAACATGTTCCCGATGTTGGGGGAGTCCAGAACCAGGGGCCACAGTTTAGGAATAAGGAGTAAGCCATTTAGAACGGAGACGAGGAAACACGTTTTCTCACAGAGAGTGGTGAGTCTGTGGAATTCTCTGCCTCAGAGGGCGGTGGAGGCAGGTTCTCTGGATGCTTTCAAGAGAGAGCTCGATAGGGCTCTTAAAGATAGCGGAGTCAGGGGATATGGGGAGAAGGCAGGAACGGGGTACTGATTGGGGATGATCAGCCGTGATCACATTGAATGGCAGTGCTGGCTCGAAGGGCCGAATGGCCTACTCCTGCACCGATTGTCTATTGTCTACTGTCACCACGCCAGAGACCCGGCTTCAATCCTGACCTCGGGTGCTGTCAGTGTGGAGTTTGCACGTTCCCCCTGCGGGTTTCCCCCGGGTGCTCCGGTTTCCTCCCCCCTCCCAAAGACATGCGGGTTTGTAGGTTAATTGGCCCGCTGTAAATTGTGTGGGAAGTGGACGCGATATAACACAGAACCAGTGTGAACGGGTGATCGATGGTTGGTGTGGACTAGGTGGGCTGAAGGCTGTTTGAGACGCTGCATGGCAGTGTCCACGTGGTATCTCTTACAAACGCCCGACTTATGTACAACCTTTACATATGATCGATCTTTGGAGAGACGGGCGAGATGGATTTGCAGTCTGGTGCGGGGCTGTAGGCTTCTGCCCAGTAGCCTGTGGCCTGTTGGGGTTATGAACAGTTCTAAGGACAGGACACTTTGGAACCCAAGGACAACGTGTACTTTGCAGATAAATCAGAAGTTAGACAATAGACAATAGACAATAGACAATAGGTGCAGGAGTAGGCCATTCGGCCCTTCGAGCCAGCACCGCCATTCAATATGATCATGGCTGATCATCCCCAATCAGTACCCCGTTCCTGCCTTCTCCCCATATCCCCTGACTCCGCTATCTTTAAGAGCCCTATCTAGCTCTCTCTTGAAAGCATCCAGAGAACCGGCCTCCACCGCCCTCTGAGGCAGAGAATTCCACAGACTCACCACTCGCTGTGAGAAAATGTGTTTCATCATCTTTGTTCTAAATGGCTTATTCTTAAACCGTGGCCCCTGGTTCTGGACTCCCCCAACATCGGGAACATGTTTCCTGCCTCTAGTGTGTCCAAACCCTTAATAATCTTATATGTTTCAAGTTGTGTGTTTACAACAGATCGGAGTATCTCTGAAGCTGCGAGGTGGCGTGCGACGGGGATGCGCCCTTGTTAAAGGAGCAATCATTGGGATAAGATGCTAAATTGGGCTTCAGGTCTCTCTCAAATGGAGATAACAGATGATATGGCATTGCCGTTGAGCTGAGGCAGGCACAGTGACACAGCGGTGTTTCTAACTGTGTATATGTGGGGGGTGGGGGTGGGGGTGGGGGGGGAGAAACTTTAAAAACCTCTTCACTGCACGGGAGACCCGACATTTTCCCTGTCGGGTCCCCTTTGTCGTTGGGGCCTAGTACCGTGGGGCAGCCTCCGACCGGGACGACCTGGGGGCTCCAGTCACGGAGCCTGCGGAGCTGCGGGCTACTCACCATCGTGGGGCTGGCCGGCCTCGGAGCGTTGGGGGGGGGGGGGGGGGGGGGGCGGTGGTGGCTCGCTGCTGCGGCCCGACTCCGGAGCTCCAGCTCCAGCTCCAGCTACAGATTACTGCCGGTGGACTGTCGGGATATGGGGAGCTCGCGGGTCCGGGTGGGAGACCGCTCTCCGGAGCTCCCGCAACGCAACTTCCCCCGCCGTGTCGCGGGGTTGGAACGACCCGGAGCGGGGCCGCACATCGCCCGGCGCGGCCTCAATGGCCGCGGGACATTCCAGCGCCCGCCCGGGGCTCCGACATCGGGAGAGAAATGGTGCGGGGGAGAGAGAAGAACTTTGCCTTCCATCACAGTGAGGAGGAGATTCACTGTGATGGATGTTTGTGTGAATTGAACCGTTTGTGTGTGTTTTTTATGAATTGTTCTGTTTGTATGGCTTGTGGAAACGGAGTTTCGTTTGAGCCTCTCTGAGGTTCGAATGACAAGTAATAAAATCTAATCTAATCTAATCTACGTGAAAGTTAACATAAACATCCACCACAGCGGATTCCCCACATTCCCCACTGTGATGGATGGAAGGCAATAAAGTCCAATCATCTTCCCTCATTTTTCTCCCGCAGCCGGCCGTCGAAACTGCCGTGTCGGGGCGATCGAAACTCCCGTGTCGGGGCGATCGAAACTCCCGTGTCGGGGGCGGTCGAAACTCCCGTGTCGGGGGCGGTCGAAACTCCCGTGTCGGGGCAATCGAAACTCCCGTGTCGGGGGCGGTTGAAACTCCCGTGTCGGGGGCGGTCGAAACTCCCGTGTCGAGGGTGGTCAAAACTCCCGTGTCGGGGGCGATCGAAACACCCGTGTCGGGGGCGGTTGAAACTCCCGTGTCGGGGGCGGTCGAAACTCCCGCGTCAGGGGGTCGAAGATCCTGTGGGTTGGGATTCCCGAAGTCGGTCTCTGACCAGACACCGCGAGCCCCACAATGTTAACGTCCACAGGTAGAGCTCAGAGGTCGATCCCGCCACATCCCAAAGATGTGCGGGTTTGTAGGTGAATTGTCCCTGGTGTGGAGGATCGATGGCGCACGGGCGATCGATGCTCGGCGTGGGCTGAAGGGTCTGTTGCCGCGCTGCACCTCAAAATTAAACTCGAAACAAGACAGAAAACGTGTCCGGAGAAATGAACTCCAACCACATTCAGGGACTTCAACACCATCCAACAAAGTTGTTCCTTGTGTAGAATTCTCGGTCTATTGTAAAGTGGGTGATTGCTAACGAGTGCTAATTATGTCACGTCACCACAATCTGGTTATAGATCCTTAGGAACAAAGTGTCGGAGCAGATGTGGCAGAGAATTTAATTCCACAATGCTAAAATGTGCAGCGTATAAATAGGAAGGCAAATTAGATCAACCGATCATTGCAGGGTTATTAAATGCAGTATTGCAGATCGCAGTCCGGCACAGGAGAGGCAAGGAACTGCAGATGCTGAAACCTGGAGAAAATCACAAAGTGCTGGAGTAATGCCCCTGTCCCACTTAGGAAACCTGAACGGAAACCTCTGGAGACTTTGAGCCCCACCCAAGGTTTCCGTGTGGTTCCTGGAGGTTCCCGGAGGTTTTTGTCAGTCTCCCTAATGGTCGAAAGTGTTTTTTGTTTTAAAAATCGGTAATTTTCTAGTCGAAGCCGGTTGCGATGCTAGTTGAAGGTGGTTGCCGGAGGATAAAAACCTCCGGGAACCGCACGGAAACCTTGTGTGGGGCGCAAAGTCTCCAGAGGTTTCCGTTCAGGTTTCCTAAGTGGGACAGGGGCATTACTCAGCGGGCCAGGCAGCATCTGTGGAGGGAAATGGATGGACGACGTTTCGGGTCGGGGCCCTTCTTCAAACAATTTCTTCAGAGTTTGAATAAAGTTCCCAACCCGAAACATGGTCCCCATGAGTCAATAGTTCTGTTTTATCTGTCACATGTGCAATGGCACAATTCAATTGTTTTTGTATGTTTACACTTGTTTTGCCGCCATTTCCGCAGTCTAAAGCCTGGTTGGTCCGCGTGCTCGATGTACTGGAGCAGTTCCCGTGAACTGACGTCCCTCTCCTGACGGCCATCTTTGTGTCCCGGGGGGCGCCTCCTTGCTGGAGGCATTGCCGCGGTTCACCTTCCTACTGACCCACTCCACGCGTCCGATGTCTCCAGTCCCTGAAGATCGGCATGCAGTGCTGGAGTAACTCAGCGGGACAGGCAGCACCTCTGGATAGAAAGAATGCGCCACGTTTCGGGATGAGATCGGAATCGAGCCTGGAGAAGGGCACCAACCCGAAACCTCACCCAGTCCTTCTCTCCAGAGACGCTGCCTGTCCCGCTGAGTTACTCCAGCACGTTGCGTCTCTCTTCGGTGTAAACCAGCATCTGTAGTTCCTTCATTCACGTCTCCAGCTCCCTTCTGGTCCCGCCGACCAACGAGCCTTCGGGCAGTTTCCCGGTCCCGCTAATGTGTTCCGTGCGAACACCACAGCCGCGGCACCTTGGAAAGGACTCCCCCGCGCGCCTCCCTGAAGGGCCCGCCCCACTTCCGTCACCTTTACAGGCGACTGCTGGCACCCGTGAAAGGTTGCCGAAATTTTCAACATGTTCAAAATTCAGCGGCGACCAGAAAGACTCTGGAGACCTCTCAAGACCATAGGAGACCTCTCAAGACCATAGGAGACCTCTCAAGACCATAGGAGACCTCCCAAGACCATAGGAGACCTCCCAAAACCATAGGAGACCTCTCAAGACCATAGGAGACCTCTCAAGACCATAGGAGACCTCCCAAAACCATAGGAGACCTCTCAAGACCATAGGAGGTCTCCTATGGTCGTGAGAGGTCTCCAAAGAGTCGTAGCGTCTTTCTGGTCGCCGCTGATTTTTCAACGGGTGCCGGCAGTCGCCTGTAAAGGTCGCGTAAGTGGGACAGCCCCTTAAGTTTCTCCCGATCTGCTGAGATCCTCCAGATCTTCATGTGTAAAGGGAGAGGCACAGGGAACTCTAGATGCCGGAATCTTCAGGCAGCATCCATGGGGAGTTCC
>CM069169.1:12560888-12578388 GCA_035221665.1 Okamejei kenojei | reverse complement strand
ACTCCGCTATCTTTAAGAGCCCTATCTAGCTCTCTCTTGAAAGAATCCAGAGGACCGGCCCCCACCGCCCTCTGAGGCAGAGAATTCCACAGACTCACCACTCTCTGTGAGAAAAAGTGTTTCCTCGTCTCCGTTCTAAATTGCTAACCCCTTATTCTTAAACTGTGGCCCCTGGTTCTGGACTCCCCCAACATCGGGAACATGTTTCCTGCCTCTAGCGTGTCCAAACCCTTAATAATCTTATATGTTTCAATGAGATCCCCTCTCATCCTTCTAAACTCCAGAGTTAATAAACACAGTTATCATTGCGATGGACCTACCACGGTTCCGCTTTAATAAACTTCCGCGTCCAAGAATTTCAGATCCAGAATTAGATTTACTTATTGTCCTTTCATGAGAACTCTCCTAGTTTGATAGAACCCATTGTTAAAATTATGGGGTTATCCCTCAGCAAATGCAAAGTGACTTTCTCAGAGAGGTGCAGTGAATGGAGGACAGCTTCAGAATACATAGAAACATAGAAACATACAAAATAGGTGCAGGAGTAGGCCATTCGGCCCTTCGAGCCTGCACCGCCATTCAATATGATCACGGCTGATCATCCAACTCAGTATCGTGTACCTGCCTTCTCTCCATACCCCCTGATCCCTTTAACCACAAGGGCCACATCTAACCCTCTTAAATATAGCCAATGAAGTGGCCTCAACTACCTTCTGTGGCAGAGAATTCCACAGATTCATCACTCTCTGTGTTAAAATATTTTTCTCATCTCGGTCCTAAAAGACTTTCCCCTTTTCCTTAAACTGTGACCCCTTGTTCTGGACTTCCCCAACATCGGGAACAATCTTCCTGCATCTAGCCTGTCCAACCCCTTAAGAATTTTGTACGTTTCTATAAGATCCCCCCTCAATCTTCTAAATTCTAGCGAGTACAAGCCGAGTCTATCCAGTCTTTCTTCATATGAAATGACGAATGTGACCAGCGGTATGAATATTGACTTCTCTAACTTCAAGTAACCCTTACATCCCCTGTCTCTCTGGTCCTCCCCCACCCTACTAGTTTCAATATCATCTTGTTGAGTCTCATTGTCTGTAACACATTTTCACCTAGCCCACAATGGCCTGTTTACTCCATCGTTACTTTTTTGCAATTCTTTCATTCATTTGTTCTCCATCAGTATCACCGTCGAAATCTCTTGTCTCCCTTCCCCCTGCCTCTCAGCACCATTAGTCAGAGGGTGGTGAATCTGTGGAATTCTTTGCCAAAGAAGGCTGTGGTGGCCATCAATGGGTATATTCAAGGCAGGGATAGATAGATTCTTGATTTGTACGGGTGTCTTGGGGTTTTGGGGAGAAGGCAGGAGAATGGGGTTGGAAGGGAGAGATCGATCGGCCGAATAAGATTATTCTTACATAGAAACATAGAAACATAGAAACATAGAAATTAGGTGCAGGAGTAGGCCATTCAGCCCTTCGAGCCTGCACCGCCATTCAATATGATCATGGCTGATCATCCAACTCAGTATCCCGTACCTGCCTTCTCTCCATACCCTCTGATCCCCTTAGCCACGAGGGCCACACATCCAACTCACTCTTAAATATAGCCAATGAACTGGCCTCAACTACCCTCTGTGGCAGAGAGTTCCAGAGACTCACCACTCTCTGTGTGAAGAAAGTCTTTCTCATCTCGGTCTTAAAGGATTTCCCCCTTATCCTTAAGCTGTGACCCCTTGTCCTGGACTTCCCCAACATCGGGAACAATCTTCCTGCATCTAGCCTGTCCAACCCCTTAAGAATTTTGTAAGTTTCTATAAGATCCCCTCTTAATCTCCTAAATTCCAGAGAGTATAAACCGAGTCTATCCAGTCTTTCTTCATAAGACAGTCCTGACATCCCAGGAATCAGTCTGGTGAACCTTCTCTGCACTCCCTCTATGGCAATAATGTCCTTCCTCAGATTTGGAGACCAAAACTGCACGCAATACTCCAGGTGTGGTCTCACCAAGACCCTGTACAACTGAAGTAGAACCTCCCTGCTCCTGTACTCAAATCCTTTTGCTATGAAAGCTAACATACCATTCGCTTTTTTCACTGCCTGCTGCACCTGCATGCCTACTTTCAATGACTGGTGTACCATGACACCCAGGTCTCGCTGCATCTCCCCTTTTCCTAATCGGCCACCATTTAAATAATAGTCTGCTTTCCTGTTTTTGCCACCAAAGTGGATAACCTCACATTTATCCACATTATACTGCATCTGCCAAACATTTGCCCACTCACCCAGCCTATCCAAGTCACCTTGCAGTCTCCTAGCATCCTCCTCACAGCGAACACTGCCCCCCAGCTTAGTGTCATCCGCAAACTTGGAGATATTGCCTTCAATTCCCTCATCCAGATCATTAAATATATATTGTAAATAGCTGGGGTCCCAGTACTGAGCCCTGCGGTACCCACTAGTAACTAGTAACTACTTACCACTTAAGTAAGTAAGTTTATTGGCCAAGTATTCACATACAAGGAATTTGCCTTGGTGCTCCGCCCACAAGTAACAACATGACATACAGTGACTCAGAAAACACTAAACATTAATAATAATAAGACATTAATGATAAAACACCATTGATCAAGCATTCGAATGTGTGCTGAATGGACACTCGAATGTTATGACCTTATGAACACAAGCAGAGGAGGGTCTGAAGAAGGGTCTCGACCCGAAATGTCACCTATCTCCTTCGCTCCTTAGATGCTGTTGCACCCGCTGAGTTTCTCCAGCCTTTTGTGTAACCCTTGGAAACAATGTGATCACACGTCCTTAAGTTGTAAATTAGTTCTGAGTAAGGCATTAGTCTGGATCTTGAAGGAAAGTGCTAAATGGGAGGAGGGTGGGGGGGGGCGAGGCAAATTAGATTATTAAGCAGGAGCTGGGAAAATAAATTGGAAGCAGCTGTTATTGGTTAAGTCCACATTTGGCATGTTTAAAGACTAGTTCAGAGTTAAGGAAGAGCAGGCAAGGGTAGCAAGGTAAGGGAACCCAGGATGACAAGAGAGGTTGTAAATGAATGAAGAAAGTGTACATAATGTTTAGGAAAAAAAATGGATAGGAACATGGATGTGCAGAGAATGGGAGGATATGGATCACGCTCAGACAAATATTAGTTGAATGACACAAAATGCTGGAGTAACTCTGTGGGAGATAGAACAGGAGGAGAAGACTAAAAGCCCTGTCCCACTGTATGAGTTCATTTAAGAGCTCGCCCGAGGTTAAAAAAAAAATCAAACTGGTGGAATGTACGTCGGAGCTCGGGGACGTCTCTTAGCGGCTCGTAACGCTAACGGCAGGTACTCGGGGAAACGGGATAAGCTCGGGAAGACTCGTGAAGATTTTTCAACCTGTTGAAAAATGTCCACGAGAGCCCCGAGTACCGACGAGCGGCCATTACCGTAAATCTCCGAGTTCGAATCGGGGCGAACTCGGGAGAGCTCTTGGAATGAACTCGTACAGTGGGACAGGGCTTTTAAACTGCGAGACAACTGTACACAACAGGATGGACACAAAGTGCTGGAGAAACTCCAGTGGGCCTGGCAGCATCCCTGGGTGATGTTTTGGGTTGAAACCCTTCTTCAGGCATTAGTTTAATTTGGACCATGTACAGCACAGGACCCGATGGGCTGAATGGCCTGTTCTGCGCAGCACCCGTTCTGAGTAGTTTGTATTGTAATTCGTTGCTGATTCTGGCTAATATATCAGCATCAAATTGCAAACCAACTTAGAGGAATCAATGGCTAGATCAAAATGTCCCCAGTAGCAGATTGGTCTACCATATCCAGCAGAGAGTTAGAACAGTGTCTTAAAAGCAGGACAGTGCATTTTTTCTGGTATTGATTTTTGTTTTTTTTAATTAGTCTGTACAGCTGAGATGAAGTTTGTATCAATAAAATAGGTCCTAAATTTAGAATTGATTCCAGCCCTGCCTCGGCCTGGCGGGTGAAGTTGATTTGTGTATTTTAGCACCTGCAATCCCGATTGTTCCAACACTCTCCTGGACAGCTTGTACTTTTCCCAGTCTCCGATGACCGTGTGTCCTGTCTTGCCCCACTCGCCAGACATCCTGTGGGATCAGTTCCTTGTTCATCGTTGCTGGTTTTCACTTCTCCCTTTTGTTCTTTGCATCTCTTCATACCTCTAATTCCCCTCTCCCCCTGACGCCCGTTCTGAAGAAGGGTCTCGATAGATACAATAGACAATAGGTGCAGGAGTCGGCCATTTGGCCCTTCGTGCCAGCACCGCCATTCAATGTGATCATGGCTGATCGTCCCCAATCAGTACCCCCGCTCCTGCCTTCTCCCCTGACTCCGCTATCTTTAAGAGCCCTATCCAGCTCTCTCTTGAAAGCATCCAGAGAACCCGCCTCCACCGCCCTCTGAGGCAGAGAATTCCACAGACTCACCGCTCTCTGTGAGGAAAAAGTGTTTCCTCATCTCCGTTCTAAATGGCTTACTCCTTATTCTTACTAACTCGAACTAACACGTCACCTATTCTTCCTCCTCCAGAGATGCTGCCTGACCCACGGTGTTACTCCAGCACTTAGTGTCCATGCTTTAATGTACAGTTGTTGCCAGAATGCCTCGCAGTTCAAGTCTTGTCCTCCTGTTCCATTTCTTCCACAGCTTCGTACTTTAATGGGCCTGTCCCACTTAGGCGATTTTTTTTTGATTTTTTAAAATTTTTTTTTTAGGCGACTACACCCGACTTGGCAGTCACCGTTGTGTCGCCTGTTTGGTCGTGAGTAGCGTCCTCAGTCGCGCAAAGAGTCATAGCGTCCTTCTGGTCGCCGCAAAATCGGTGACAGTGGGTTTGACGCGTATGAGCGTATCTTGACTTCTCCTGACACGGGTGGTGTGGTAGGTTGTCGCCAGGATGATGTAGGTTGTCACCGAGAAAGTCGCCTAAGTGGGACAGGCCCGTAACTCTGTAACCTTCTGGCTTCCTGATCATTTAATTACGTTAAGTTCTCAAATCTTCTCTGCCTCTTCCCTCCCTTCCCTAAAACCCGATCCCTTCGCCATCAATTGAGGACAAATCTAATATCTCCTTCGGCTCAATCTCCTGTGACTTTTATAGCTTCTCGCATAAAGGCAAGTTGTTTTTACCCAGATAAAAATCCTTGTGCCATTGCATTTTAAAAAATAAAAAAATAATTTTAAAAAAGTACACTTTGGATGGATTCTGAGCTCTTTGGACCGAGGAACATCTTTTATTGAGAGAGTGGATTCAAGTTTTTTTCATCTTTTTAGAGTATTGTGTTCAGTTCTGGGCACCATGTCAAGCTGGGAAGGGTACAGAGGAGATTTACGAGGATGTTGCCAGGACTAGAGGGTGTGAGCTACAGGGAGAGGTTGAGTTGGCTGGGACTCTATTCCTTGAAGAGCAGGAGGATGAGGGGTGATCCCATAGAGGTGTATAAAATCATGAGAGGAATAGATTGGATAGATGCACAGTCTCTTGCCCAGAGTTGGTGAATAGAGGACATCAATTTAAAGTGATGCGGAAAAGATTTAATAGGAATCTGAGGGGTAACGTTTTCACACACAGGGTGGTGGGTGTATGGAACGAGCTGCCAGAGGAGGTTGTTGAGGCTGGGACTATACCCATCTTTTACAGAGAGAGAGTTGTGAGTGTGTGGAGTTCTCTGCCTCAGCGGGCGGTGGAGGCCTGTTCTCTGGATACTTTCAAGAGAGAGCTGGATCGGGCTCTTAAAGATAGTGGAGTCGGGGGTATGGGGAGAAGGCAGGAACAGGGTACTGAGTGGGGAAGATGAGCCATGATCACATTGAATGGCGGTGCTGGCCCGAAGGGCCGAAGGGCCGAATGGCCTACTCCTGCACCTATTGTCTATTGAAGAAACAGTTTGACGGGTGCATGGATAGGACATGCAGGTTTGGAGGGATATGGGCCAAACGTGGGCAGGTGGGACTAGTGTTAATGTGCGGGAATCGCTGGTCAGTGCGGACTCTGTGGGCCGAAGGGCCTGTTTCCACGCTGGACTATCTTGGTAATGGTCCATTTGATCTTGTACCTCTCTGCACCCCACTGTTTAAACCAGCCCCTTGGGGTGTGAAGGTCGATTCCTGGCTTCATTCATGTCATCCCATTTCACTCCTTCACAAACCAGGCACTGCACTTCGAAAGCACTGAACGACATTGTCTGCCAATTCCAATTTGGCCCCAGAGAATCGAAGTCAGATTTTAAGGTGCTAAATGAAACTTGGATTTCCCCTCTGTTTATCTTGCGCGCCAATTATGTAAAAATATCAGCATGATATAAGAATGATGTCAATGAAATAAAGTTGCCTTGAGAATTTTACATTTTTTATGATGAAATAGTCTATGTAGTTATATTGAAATAAAGGCATTTCATCAAATGATTTTGGCAAACGGATTTGATGCTTCGAAGGATCCTTTCTCCGGAGGCTGCATCTTTGTTCTGGATTCTCACTCCAAGTATCCTTTAAGTACCAACCCTATCAGTCCCTCAAACTTCCTGCACAAGCTTACACACGCACACACACTAGGGACAATTTACACATCTACCAAGTATAAACAAAACCCAATCCAATTAATCTACAAACCTGCACATCTTTGGAGTGTGGGAAGAAACCGAAGATCTCGGAGAGAGCGTACAAACTCCGTACAGACAGCACCCGTGGTCGGGATCGAACCCGGGTCTCCGGCGCTGCAAGGCCGCCAGATCCTGGTTTACACGTGAAGACGGTCGCAAAATGCTGGAGCAACTCAGCGGGTCAGGCAGCATCTCTGGAGCGAAGGAGCAGGTGACGTTTTGGGTCGAGACCCTTCATCAGACTAGATGATGAAGGAACAACCTGAAGAAGAAGGGTCTCGACCTGAAACGTCACCTATTTCTTCTCTCCAGGGCTGTTGCCTGACCCGCTGAGTTACTCCAGCACTTTGAGTCCCGCAACCTTATTCCATAATGAGATCACCTCACCATGGGCGAGTCCTACCCAGGTAACTCTCCCTTGAGTCGTTAATTCTCCCTGCTAACGAGGGTAGAGTCTCTCAGCCTGAAGCTATTTATTTTCTTTATCTCATATAGGCATGACAAGTCGAGGCAATGGGATGAGTCTCTGACGAGCTGGAGGTCTGAGAAGGCGCTCGCTCCGGAGCTGCGACTCTCCAATGGCGGGCAACCAGTAAGTGTGATCAGTCGTTATCTTGCACGTAACAGGGTGGCGCGGCTGTTAGAGCTGCTGCCTCACAGCGCCGGAGTCCCCGGTTCGAGCCTGACCTTGGGTGCTGTCTATGTGGAGTTTGCCCGTCCCCTCTGTGACCCCATGGCTTTCCTCCGAGTACTCCGGTTTCCTTCCACATCCCAAAGGCATGCGAGTTTGTCATTTAATCGGCCCTCTGTAAATTGTCCCTCCTGTGTAGGGAATGAGATGACATAGAACGTGTGAATGGGTGATCACTAATCACCATGGACACGGCTGTTTCCACGCTGTATCTCAGAACAAAAGGTGATAGCTGTTATCATTGAAGATTCATGGACCGAAAGGCCTGTTTCCATGCTGTACCTCTAAACTAAATATTATATTTGCCAAACCTATCCCTACAATGCTAACTAGTTATTAGGAGCCTTAATGCCCCTGTCCCACTTAGGAAACCTGAACGGAAACCTCTGGAGACTTTGCGCCCCACCCAAGGTTTCCGTGCGGTTCCCGGAGGTTGTCAGTCTCCCTAATGGTCGAAAGTGGTTTCCGTTTTAAAAATCGGTGATTTTTTAGTCGAAGCCGGTTGCGATGCTAGTTGAAGGTGGTTGCCGGAGGACAAAAACCTCCGGGAACCGCACGGAAACCTTGGGTGGGGCGCACAAAGTCTCCAGAGGTTTCCGTTCAGGTTTCCTAAGTGGGACAGGGGCATTAGCTTTCATTAACAACTGCTTTAAAGGATAGTTTGGGAATTTCTTGAGCGTGTCACATTCAATAGACCAGGGGTTATCAACCAGGGGGGAATTCCCCCCAGGGGGGGAATTTCAGGTTTTCATGAGGGGAATTGAGACCACAGATTAACAAACTCAAACTGTTAGAAATAAAGGATTGGAGAAACTCAGCGGGTGCAGCAGCATCTAAGGAGCGAAGGAGATAGGCGACGTTTCGGGTCGAGACCCTTCTTCAGAAATAAAGGATTTTCAGTATTATATGCATATTATTTGGAATGCACTTTTTGAGGCAGACAATCTTGGAAAGCGGGGGAATGACATTCTGACATATGGTGAAAGGGGTGCATGGGGCAAACACGGTTGAGAACAACTACAATACTCAATAGGTGCAGGAGTAGGCCATTCGGCCCTTCAAGCCAGCACCACCATTTAACGTGATCGTGGCTGATCATCCCCAATCAGTACCCCGTTCCTGCCTTCTCCCCATATCCCCTGACTCTGCTATCTTTAAGAGCCCTGTCTAACTCTCTCTTGAAAGTATCCAGAGAACTGGCCTCCACCGCCGAGGCAGGGAATTCCACAAACTCACCACTCCCTGTGAGGAAAAAGTGTCTCCTCGTCTCCGTTCTAAATGGCTTACCCCTTATTCTTAAACTGTGGCCCCTGGTTCTGGACTCCCCCAACAGCGGGAACATGTTTCCAGCCTCTCGCGTGTCCAAACCCTTAATAATCTTATATGTTTCAATAAGATCCCCTCTCATCTTTCTAAACTCCAGAGTGTACAAGCCCAGCTGCTCCATTCTCTCAGCATATGACAGTCCCGCCATCCCGGGAATTAACCTTGTAAACCTACGCTGCACTCCCTCAATAGCAAGAATGTCCTTCCTCAAATTAGGGGGCCAAAACCGCACACACTACTCCAGGTAAGATAAGATAAGATAAGAATCCTTTATTGTCATTTCTTGTACAATATACAACGAAATTTCGTTTGGCAGCATCTCCTTCTGTAGCAGCACCAAGCATAAATAGTAAAAAGAGATAGAAATAAATAAATAAATAAAAAGTACAGTAAAAACAGTAAAGTGCAAGTACAGTTTAGATAAATGAATGAAAAAGATTGTGTTTTTAAGTGCAGAAGTTATTGTCCTTGGCTGGAAGGTGGTAGTGTGTGTGTGTGTATGTATGTGTGTGTGTGTGTGTGTGTGTGGGGGGGTGTCATAGTTTACTGTAGCAGACTCTTCACAGCCATGGGGAAGAAACTGTTCTTCAGTCTGTTGGTACGTGCTCTCATGACTCTGAGTCTGCCAGAGGGGAGGATGGAGAATAGAGAGTGCCCTGGGTGGGTGGGGTCCATCCTGGATCTTTTTGGCCCGTTGGAGGAGACGGCTTGAGTATCTCCTCCAAGCGTGGAAGTGGGGAGCCGATGATCCACTGAGCAGTCTTGATGACCCGCTGCAGTTGTTTCTTCTCGGATGCGGTGCAGCTGCATACCACACCGTGCATCCGTAGGTCAGGACACTCTCTATTGTGCAATGGTAAAAGTTTTCCAGCAGAGGTGGAGGAGTCTGTTTCTCTTCAGCGTTCTCAGGAAGAACAGGTGTGGTCTTGTCGAACAGTTTATCATTTCTTGTCAAACAGTTTGGTTTCATTGATGTTTAAGAAGGAACTGCAGATGCTGGAAAATCGAAGGTAGACAAAAATGCTGAGAAACTCAGCGGGTGCGGCAGCATCTATGGAACGACGGGAAATAGGCGACGTTTCGGGCCGAAACCCAAGGGTTCGGCCCTAAACGTTGCCTATTTCCTTCGATGCCTATTTCCTGGAAGCTCGCCTAGATGGGTTAGTTGGACTAAAGGGTCTGTTAAAGCCCTGTCCCACTGTACGAGTTCATTCAAGAGTCCTCCCGAGTTTGCCCTGATTCGAACTCGGAGATTTACGGTAATGGCCGCTCGTCGGTACTCGGGGCTCTCGTGGGCATTTTTCAACATGTTGAAAAATCTTCACGAGTCTTCAGGAGCTTACCGCGTTTCCCGAGTAGGTAGCGTTAGCGTTACGGGCCGCTAAGAGACGTCCCCGAGCTCCGACGTACCCGCTACCTACATTCTCCGTGCTTACCACGAGTTTGATTTTTGTTTTTAAATTCGGGAGAGCTCTTAAATGAACTCGTACAGTGGGACAGGGCTTTTACTATGCATTATGCGTACCAAACAGAATTTTTGCTCACCGCTAAAAATTACTTGTGTCCCACGAATCATAATTTTTTTTGTGTGGGTCTTTGAAGTTGCATGCAACTCAAATTTGGAAATACATTGGTGGTTCTTTGTCTTGGCTGTGTCTGAACGCTAGTAGTCCCTCACCACCAGCCCCTTCACCAGAATGGCCACTGACGTTTGAGAAAGTGACCTATCTTCGTCACCTCAAGGACCAGTAGCAAAGCTTACAACCCAGTGGTATGAATATTGATTTCTCTAACTCCATGTAACCCTTGCACCCCTTCTCTCTCCATCCCTCCCCCACCCAAGTCATCTTCAGAGTCTCATTGTCCGTAACTCGTTCTCACCTAACACACAGCTAACAATCGACACAAAAAGCTGGAGTAACTCGGCGGTTCAGGCAGCATCTCTGGAGAGAAGGAATGGGTCTCAACTCGAAACGTCACCCATTTCTTCTCTCCAGAGATGCTGCCTGTCCCGCTGTGTTACTCCAGCTTTTTGTGTCTATCTTCTGTGTAAACCAGCGTCTGCAGTTCATGCTTGCACGCAGCTAGCAATAGCCGAACTCCTTTATCATTGTTACATTTTTGCAAATTGGACATTCATTTGTTCCACTTCTCTCTACACCACCGTCTATATCTCTCGTTTCCCTCACTCTCAGTCTGAAGAAGGGTCTCGACCCGAAACGTCACCCATTCCTTTTCCCCAGAGGTGCTGCCTGACCCGCTGAGTTATGCCCCTGTCCCACTTAGGAAACCTGAACGGAAACCTCTGGAGACTTTGCGCCCCGCCCAAGGTTTCCGTGCGGTTCCCGGAGGTTTTTGTCAGTCTCCCTAATGGTCGAAAGTGGTTTCCGTTTTAAAAATCGGTCATTTGTTAGTCGAAGCCGGTTGCGATGCTAGTTGAAGGTGGTTGCCGGAGGACAAAAACCTCCGGGAACCGCACGGAAACCTTGGGGGGGGCGCAAAGTCTCCAGAGGTTTCCGTTCAGGCTTCCTAAGTGGGACAGGGGCATAAGTGGGACTGGGGCATTACTCCAGATTCTTGTGTCTCTCTCCGCCATTAGATACCCCGCGTCCTGGAGGTGAATCTTCAATCCAGTGCGGAGGCTCTTTGACAGAACTCAGCGGTGCCTGAGGTTTCTGACTACTTGGAACAGCTGCTTTCTGTCCTTGTTGATTAATTTATACCTCTCGCTGTTGAGCTACGCAGTTGGAAGAGATAGCAGCTGGGATACATCACACACCTGTCTCCTAGCCAAGCTTCCTCTGAACAGCCAGACTTGTTGGTCATGTGGAAGTTATTTTGCTAAACAGTGCGTTAAAAAAAGGGGGGGGTTTAAAAAATGCACGGGAAGGTCCCGTGGGACCAGCCCGCTGAACCCGCATGTAACAGATGTACCTCCATGGGATACTCTGGGCTTCGAGGGGACTGTTGGGATATGATACGATAGAACTTTATTTATCCCAGGAGGGAAATTGGTCTGTACGACAGTCGTAAAACGCAACGAGATGCATGAAACATAAAATTAAAGTGGAATGTCCAGAATTGGGGATGTGCAAGGATTTGGGGGGGGGGGGGGGGGGGAGGAAAGGGGAGTCTACCCCACGACAGAAGGGGGGGGAGTCGTACAGTTTGATAGCCAGCAGGAAGAATTCTGAAGAAGGGTTTCGACCCGAAGCGTTGCCCATTTCCCTCGCTCCACAGATGCTGCCTCACCCGCTGAGTTTCTCCAGCATTTTTGTCCACCTTCGCTTTTCCAGCATCTGCAGTTCCGCCTTAAACAGGAACAAAGGATCTCCTGTGGTGTTCCATTCGGCCCATCAAGTCTACTCCACCATTCAATCACGGCTGATCCATCTCTCCCCATTATCAAGAGCCTATCTCTCTCTGCCTTAAAGATGTCCAAGTCTGTCCGACCTCTCCAAGATAATTCCTCTGCATTCTGTCCTGTGCGAGCTGGCTTTGTTGTGCACAGCATCATGTGGCACCTGTCGCTGGCAACAATGCTCCGTGTTGCCTTTGGTGGACAGATATAAATGTTATTAAGCCGTTCTTCTGATTAGCTCCTTCTGCCTCTTTATTAATAGCTGAGGCTGTAAACACCTCCTTGCCTGTTTGCACAACAGGAAAGGGGCCATCTGTCAGTGTTCGCCCAGTGCTCGGCAGAAGGAAGCCAGAAATGCCTCCCCCCCTCGCCCGATCGATCCCAGCCCTGGACGGGAGGAACTGGTTACTGTTCTCTCCCCAGCTCTTCACGGTGAGGCAGCCCTGGAAGGGAGGGGGGGCTTTCTCAGCCCACTGCTCCCAAGAGTGGAACTCCACCTAGCATGTGGTGAGAGTGGACCACCTCTGTACTGGGGTGGTGAGAACAGAACATCTCTGGACCAGGGTGATGAGATTGGAACTGTACTGGGGTGGTGAGAACTGAACATCTCTGGACCAGGGTGATGGGGGGGTGGTGAGAACAGAACATCTCTGGACCAGGGTGATGAGATTGGAACTGTACTGGGGTGGTGAGAACTGAACATCTCTGGACCAGGGTGATGAGACTGGAACTCCACCTCTGTACTGGGGTGGTGAGAACAGAACATCTCTGGACCAGGGTGATGAGATTGGAACGCCACCTCTGGTCTGGCTCCCATCCCCAGAGTTTCCCAACGTAGTTTTGTTTATTGTCACGCGGGCAGTGAAAAACATTTTTGTTGCGCGCTTATCCAGTCACCTTAAAAGACTGTACAAGAGAGATTCAAGAGAGTTTATTGTTACGTGTCCCTGACAGGACAATGAAATTCTTGCTTTGCTTCAGCACACCAGAACATCGTAGGCATTGACTACAGAACAGATCAGCGTGTCCATATACCATTATATACATAAATACACACATGAACAAATAAACTAATAAAGTGCAAATAACAGATAAAGGGCTATCAATATTCAGTTTTGTCCGAGCCAAGTTTAATAGCCTGATGGCTGTGGGGAAGTAGCTATTCCTGAATCGCAATCGAGCTGTGCACAGATGCAGGATAGAAGAAATAAGGTTCAGTCCTCGTGAGGGTCAGGTCGGGGGGAGTTCCCCCGCCACGGGTACCGTGTAATCCCGTGCTACCCCCTCCATGGTCGGATGGTCGGCGACTAGACCGTCTCCCCCACCTGGTTTGCCGGGTGAGGAGGGGGCTGTGGACCCCCAGCAGGACCAGAAACAAGACCCGTCAAAGGGCGGATGAGCTCCCTAGCGAGCCAACGGCCATCCACACACTTCAGTAGAAGTTGCGATCACTGTCGAATGTCGCATGGTAAAGGGCCTGTCCCACCAGCATCCGGCTCCATGCGGTGAGCGCGACCAGACCGGCAGCGGGGGCCGCGCGGAGGTGGGGTGAGTGGCGCGACGTGGCGCGAAGTGAGGCGAACTTGGAGCGAAGTCTGAAAGGTAAGTTCGCCAGGACAGAGAGGGACACACACAGAGGGTCACGGAGGCACCTACAGAGAGGGTCACGGAGGCACGACGTCGAGGCGGTGTGTAATGCGTCGAGGCGACTGCGAGCCGACAAGCCGTTGCCGCGCGGAATTTTTGAACACGGTCAGTTTCTCGGAGCCCCGCGCGATGTCGGGACGAACTCCGCACAATTCCGCACGGCTCCGGCGATCGAAGTGGGACCGGCCCCGCGACGCCGGACGGCTCAAGCGACCGCGTTAGGTCGCGCTCATCGCATGGCGTTGCTGGGACAGGCCCTTAAGACACCGGGCCCATTGATGTTTTCAACAATGATGATGATTTAAGATAGTCCAGGGATCTCCAGTGTGGTAGATGGTAGGTCAGGACCGGGCTCTAGTTGGTGATGGGTTCGTTCAGTTGCCTGATCACAGCTGAGGAGGGGGAAACTGTCCCTGAATCTGGAGGTGGGAGATTGGGACAGATTTGAACCTTCCTTAAACCCCGTCGGCCAAGGTAGTTTTGTTTTTTAACGTTATCTTGGTGTGGCCAAGGCAGGCGATAGTCCTGTGGGTGAGGCCCATTCTCGGTGTGACGGTGTCGACAGTGAGGGCTGGCGTGTTGGCTGAGGGTGAGCTGGGGAGGGATGGGTGGAGAAAGCAAAAACCAAGTCCATCCCAAAAGAATGCAACACTGGAGTAACTCAGCGGAGCAGGCGGCGTCTCTGGAGAACGTGGATACGGGGCGTTTTGGGTCAAGACCTTTCATCAGACCATCTGAAGAAGGGTCCCAGCCTGAAACATCAGCTGTTTGCCTGACCTGCTGAGTTACTCCAGCATTGTAGTACCATCAAGAAACTTGTGGACAAGTACCTGGATATGGGCCAAATGCAGGCAGGTGAAACTAGTGCAGATGGGGCATGCTGGCCAGCATGGGCAAGGTGGGCTGAAGGGCCTGTTTCCACGCTGTATGACTCCGCAGATGTGGGCCCAAAACTGCTCAATACTCCAAACCCTGGGGTCTGACCAGTGCCCTGTAAATATTCAACATTACATCCGCGCTTTCACATTCTGGCCCTCTTGAAATGAATGCTCACATTGCAATTGCCTTCCTTAGCACCCATCCAACCTGCAGACGAACCTTTGGGGAATCCTGCACCAGAGTTTCCAAGTCCCGTTGCGCCTCCAATATCTGAATCCTCTCCCCATTTAGAAAATAATCTACCCCTTTATTCCTGCTGCCAAAATGTACTATCTGACCGCTCACTTTGCTACGCTATATTCCATCTGCCGCTTCTTTGCCCACTCTGCCAACCAAGTGGACATAAGTGGACATAAGTTTAAGGTGAGAGGGGCAACAAATAATAGGATCCTGACTGGCAACTTGGTCACATGGAGGGTGGCAGGTATATGGACCGAGCTGCCAGAGGAGGTGGTTGCAATGGTGCATGGATAGGAAAGGTTCCGAGGGAGTTTGGCCAAACGGGGGTAGGTGGAACTAGGGTAGATTGGGCAGCATGGGCAAGTTGGGCCAAAGGGCCTTTTTCCTGCTGTATGACTCTGTGACTAGGACATTCCCATTTGTAATTGGTGAGGGCCACAGTTGGCTGCCCCAAGCTAAGGTCCTCACGTTATACGGCTCTCGTAACACTGTCTCAGTGATGTTACGCCAAACTAAATCTCCTCCACAAAAGGACGCGGAGAGCTGGAGTAACTCAGCGGGTCAGGCAGCATCTCTGGAGAACATGCACAGGTGGCATTTGTGATCAGGACCTCCCTTCAGAAAGGCTTTGACCCGAAACATCACCGGACCAGTATTCTCCAGAGAAGCTGCCTGACCCGCTGAGTTACTCCAGCATTTTGGGTCCGTTTTTGTGTATCAACCAGCATCTGCAGATCTTTGTTTCTGCCTGCGGCTCTGCCGGACACTGGACCAGGCCCCAAACCCACGACAGAAGGGAACGTGGAATACTCTTCGATCCCAAAGGAAAGCTGGCACCTTCCCGTTTCATCCCTCGACGAGCTGAGCCCCAAAATGGAGGCTTGGAAAAGCAATCAATTCAGTTCTAGTCAAGCATCTTCCAGTCAGGAGTGCAGCACACATTCTAAGTGTTTGCCGGGAGAGTAAAGAATCCCCATCGACAGGCAGTGCAAGTGACAGGGACCAGGAATTTACATAATTGTGAATATAGCGTTTGAATGCATTATAATTACAATTTTTTTTTTTATTGTGTGCATTTGTGAAATGTTCTTGTCACAGTTGATGATGCTATAATTGGTATTTGCTACAGGAACCATCTTGCATAAATAGATTTTTAATTTGTATTATCTGAAGCTGAGCAGAGTGGGGACACCTGTCGCTCTCACCATGAGGAAAGACTTGCATTTCCATAGTGCCCGTCACATGCATGTTTGTGACATCCCCAAGTAACATCCCCTGTCCCACTGTACGAGTTCATTCCAAGATTCCAGGGCAGGCGAAGGGGCAGTCAGTCCCCATTCCCTGATCCCGTGGGATTGTGCTGTTCAGATTTCCCTACAATACAAGGGGCGGTGCAGTGGTAGTGTTCCTCGTCTTCTCCTTGCGTGTGGCGTGCACAGCCTAACGTTGTCGAACAGCTTGTTCTATTTGATCTTATTTGATTGTGTACACCGGGTCGATTGCATTCATCGAAAATGACCCGAAACGTCACCTCTCCACATTCTCCAGGGATGCTGCCTGACCAGCTGAGTTAAACCCCTGTCCCACGGTGCGAGTTCATTCCAAGAGTTCTCCCGAGTTTGCCCTGATTTGAACTGAGAGATTTACGGTAACGGCCGCTCGTCGGTACTCGGGGCTCTCGTGGACATTTTTCAACCTGTTGATAAATCGTCACGAGTCTTCCCGAGCTTACCCGCCGTTAGCGAGTCTTCCCGAGTACCTGCCGTCAGCGTTACGAGGCCGCTAAGAGACGTCCCCGAGCTCCGACGTACCCGCTACGTTCATTCTCCGTGCTTACCACGAGTTTGTTTTTTTTTAAACTCGGGAGAGATCTTGGAATGAACTTGCACCGTGGGACAGGGCTATAACTTGGAACCAATGGGGCACTTTTGACAGGTTGTCACCGTGCCAATGTTCGAAACCCCGACAGGTAAATCAAATTTAGCCCGCAGTAATCAACCGGGTTCAATCCGGGTTCAATCCCGACCACGGGCGCTGTCTGTACGGAGTTTGCACGCTCTCCCCGTGACCGCGTGGGTTTTCTCCGAGATCTCCGGTTTGCTCCCACGCTCCAAAGATGCACAGGTTCGTAGGTTAATTGGCCTGGTATAAATGTAAGAATTGTCCCTGGAGTGTGTATGTTAGTGTTAATGTGAAGGGATCGCTGGGTTGGCGTGGGCCAAAAGGGCCTGTTGCCGCTCTGTATCTCTAAATTAAAATAAACTAAACTTTAGTGATATTTTTCATGAGATGAATATTAAAGTAATTTGAGTTTCACTGTATCTTAATTGGTACATGTGACAACAAACTAACCTTTGAAATGGCAGAGCCAATATAGTGGGATCCATAAGATCATAGGGCACTGGAGGAGAATCGGACCATTCGGCCCATCAAGTCTGCTCTGCCATTCTTCTTCTTCTTGCGTAAGGCGTGCACAGCCTAGAGTTGTCGGACAACTTGTTCCGTTTGATCTTATTTGATTGTGCGCGCCAGGTTGATTGCATTCGTCGAAACAGGGCGGACCACGTGAAGGTTGCAACCTCGCACCCCCGCCATTTGATCGCGGCTGATCTCGTGTTCCCTCTCAAATCCATTCTCCTGCCTTCTCCCCGTCAGCCTTTTGACGTCAGGATTATTGTTGGGCTATTGGGATGTGGACAAGGGCAGCATTTGTTGGCGATCCCTCGGGAAGGTGACTG
>CM069169.1:12545888-12555888 GCA_035221665.1 Okamejei kenojei | reverse complement strand
AGATTTTCAGACTAAGTATGAAACATCAAAGGAGTTTCATCGAGTCTCGCGTTGGAAACACATGCCCTGATCCAACGTCAGCCACCCATTCACACTAATCCTACTCTAATTGCATTTTTATTCTTGCCATGCTTCCCGTAAATTCTCCCCAATGTTCACACAATGTACCGAGGCCAATTAACCCAGCGACCCGCACCTCTCGGGGACGTGGGAATCATCCGGAAATAAAATCCATGCGATCACCGGCAGAACTTGCAAACCTGCACACAGACGCCACCCGAGGCTGGGATTGAACCCGGGTCTTCTGAAACGAGCGGCAGCAGCTCCACCGCTGGGCCAGCCATTCACTCATCAATAACAACTTGCATTCAAATAACAGCAAAAGGCCCTGTCCCCGAGTTTGCCCTGATTCAAACTCGGAGATTTACGGTAATGGCCGTTCGTCGGTCCTCGGGGCTCTCGTGGACATTTTTCAACTTGTTGAAAAATCTTCACGAGTCTTCCCGAGCTTACCGCGTTTCCCGAGTACCTGCTGTTGGCGTTAGGAGCCGCTAAGAGACATCCCGAGCTCCGACGTACCTGCTACGTACATTCTACGTGCTTCCACGAGTTTGATTTTTTTTAAACTCGGGAGAGCTCTTGAATGAACTCGTACAGTGGGACAGGGCTTATATTTAGTGTAGAAGGGTATTAGTGTAGAAGGGGCTTTGCTACGATGTTCGCAAGCAAAATGTGATGTTTGTATGTGTAAGAGGGAACTGCAGATGCTGGTTTTTAATCGAAGTTGGACACAAAAAGCTGGAGAGAATGTGAAATGAGCTGCCACAGGAGGTAGTTGGGGCAAGTACTATCACCATGTTTAAAATACATTTGGACAGGTATATGGATAGATGATAGGTTTTAGAGGGATTTGGGTCAAAGGCGGGCTGGTGGAGCAAGTGTAGATGGGGCATGTTGGTCGGGATGGATAAATTGGGCTGAAGGGCCTGTTTTCTTGCTGTATCACATTTGACTACATTATACTCCATCTGGCGTGTTATTGTCTACTTATTGGCCCGTGTACCCTTAAAGCATCTGTGTACCCTCATCAGTACTCCCACTAAGATTCATGTTGCCTGCAAACTTGGAAACGTTGCATTCGATTCACTTGGCAGTGTATGTGGGATTAGTTAGAGCCTGTGCCCCACCCCTGCAGTACTCCACTATTCACCGTCTGCCAACGTATGAAAGACGCCCGCTCTTTATCTATCCGTTAGCCGGCTCCCAATCTGTGCGCGCACAGCAGACTACAAGTTTGGACATCCTCCCTGCGAGCTGCGTGGGTTTTCTCCGGGAACTCCGGTTTCCTCCCACACTCAAGTTGTACAGGTGTGCAGGTAGCATAGATCAGGCCTTGGATAGAGTGGGTGTGGAGAGGATGCTTCCACGAGTGGGAGAGTCTAGGACTAAAGGTCACAGCCTCAGAATTAAAGGACGTTCTTTTAGGAAGGAGATAAGGATGAATTTCTTTAATCAGAGGGTGGTGAATCTGTGGAATTCTTTGCCACAGAAGGCTGTGGAGGCCAAGTCAGTAGATATATTTAAGGCAGCGATAGATAGATTCTTGATTAGTACGGGTGTCAGAGGTTACGGGGAGAAGGCAGGAGAATGGGGTTAGGAGGGAGAGATAGGTTAGCCACGATTGAATGGTGGAGCAAACTCGATGGGCCGATTGGTCTAATTCTACTCCTATCACTTATGATCTTATGAACAGCACTGTTTGTCTGGTGCAATTAATCCACGACGAGATCCAATGTTGTATCATTCGTGGTTTTGAAATGGAAGCTGAATGGATGCAGGAGGAGGCCATTCGGCCCTTCGAGCCAGCACCGCCGTTCTGATCATCCAGAATCGGTACCCCGTTCTTGCTTTCTCCCCATATCTTCCCCCACTGCTCTCTTAAAGATAGCGGAGTCAGGGGGATATGGGGAGAAGGCAGGAACGGGGTACTGATTGGGGATGATCAGCCATGATC
Source organism: Okamejei kenojei (assembly GCA_035221665.1). Taxonomy (NCBI): domain Eukaryota; kingdom Metazoa; phylum Chordata; class Chondrichthyes; order Rajiformes; family Rajidae; genus Okamejei; species Okamejei kenojei. The sequence continues at coordinate 12,553,874 of CM069169.1, read as the reverse complement.
ACATTTGAATGGCGGTGCAGGCTCGAAGGGCCGAATGGCCTCCTCCTGTCTTTATCCCTTGGTTCCGTTAGCCCTAAGAGCTACATCTAACTCTCTCTTGAACAATTCTTCACGACACTTGCTGGACTGTTAAAGGACCCCAACTAATCATTGGAGAAGGATCACCAATAATTTTGGCTTTATCTCTCACTAAACGTTATTCACGCTTTTCCTTTTATCATGCATCTGTACACATTGGACGGCTCGATTGTAATCGTGTGTTGTCTTTCCGCTGACTGGTTAGCACGCAACAAAAGCTTTTCACTGTACCTCGGTACACGGGACAAGAAACTAAAACTAAACTAACAAAACTTTCAGATCAGTGCAAGACCCACAAGATAGTGATGCTTGTATATTTGCCTTTTAGATCTTTCTTGTTTTAACTTCCCCTGCACTCGAACTTGGGAATGTCCAACCCCAAAATTCTTAAGGGGTTGGACAGGCTAGATGCAGGAAGATTGTTCCCGATGTTGGGGAAGTCCAGGACAAGGGGTCACAGCTTAAGGATAAGGGGGAAATCCTTTAAGACCGAGATGAGGAAGACTTTTTTCACACACAGAGAGTGGTGAGTCTCTGGAACTCTCTGCCACAGAGGGTAGTTGAGGCCAGTTCATTGGCTATATTTAAGAGGGAGTTAGATGTGGCCCTTGTGGCTAAGGGGATCAGGGGGTATGGAGAGAAGGCAGGTACGGGATACTGAGTTGGATGATCAGCCATGCTCATATTGAATGGCAGTGCAGGCTCGAAGGGCCGAATGGCCTACTCCTGCGCCTAATTTCTATGTTTCTATGTTTCTATGTATTTTAAATTACTGGTGAGGTCAATAGACAATAGGTGCCGGAGTAGGCCATTCGGCCCTTCGAGCTAGCACCGCCATTCACAGTGATCATGACTGATAATCCACAATCAGTACCCCGTTCCTGCCTTCTCCCCCATACCCACTGACTCCGCTATCTTTAAGAGCCCTATCTAACTCTCTCTTGAAAGTATCTTGAAAGCATCCAGAGAATTGGCCTCCACCGCCTTCAGTGGCAGAGAATTCCACAGATTCACAACTCTGGGTGAAAAAAGTTATGAAGAAGGAACTGCAGATGCTGGAAAATCGAAGGTAGTCAAAAATGCTGGAGAAACTCAGCGGGTGCGGCAGCATCTATGGAACGAAGGAAATAGGCAACGTTTTGGGCCAAGATCTGAAGTCTGAAGAAGGGTTTTGGCCCGAAACATTGCCTATTTCCTCCGTTCCACAGATGCTGCCGCACCCGCTGAGTTTCTCCAGCACTTTTGTCTACCTGTGAAAAAGTTATTCCTCGTCTCCGTGCTAAATGGCCTATCCCTTATTCTTAAACTGCGACCCCTGGTTCTGGACTCCCCCAACATCGGGAACATAAGCATTAATTAATTGCGTGTTATTTAATGCTTACTGGGTCTCTTTGGAAGGGCGGTTATGGTTAGCGTTCCATGAAAGCCAGAGCTCATAAGGAAGGCTGATTCCCTCAGAGAGACGTGTGGCTCAGAATCAGGCCGTTCGGCCCATCGACTCCACACTGCCCATTAAATGTCATCCTCCCGGGTTCCCCCACACCCCACCCTGACCCAACCATTTGCAGCGGCAAAATTCACCTTCCAATCCGCACGTCTTTGGGATGCGGGAGGAAACCGGAGCACCCGGAGAAAACCCACGCGGTCCCAGGGAGAGCATGCAGACTCCACACGCACAGACAGCTCCAGGGGTCGGGATCGAACCGTGGTCACTGGCACTGTAAAGCAGAGGCTCTACAAGCTGCACCATTGTGTTCATACGGTCATAAGTGATATGGGGGCAGAATTAGGCCATTCGGCCCATCACGTTTACCCCGCCATTCTACTTATTTACTTACCACCTACCGCATGTAGGGCAGCAATGAAGGTCCTCCACTCCTGTGTGTTCTGGGCTCGCTTCTGGCCATTACACCAGGTCACTGTTTCCATTTCCTCCTCTACAGTTCGACGCCAGGTGGTTTTGGGTCCCCCTGTTTTCCTTTTCCCTTCCCCTGGTCCAGTGCAGGGCTATTCTCGGGATGCTGTCTGGTACACATTCATCCCAGCATCTGTCGATAGCCCTGGAAGTCCATCGCGCCCAGTAGCGTTGATCCCTTCAGCTGCTGTTTCCGTCACGTATGTGTTTTACGAGGCAGGGTTGGTTAGCGCTGTGCTCAACCCCCAACCTGGAGGACCAGTGGATCGCTCGTCATCTCGCCTCTACCCTTCCACCTGCCCAGCGTGGGTGGGAGACCCTAACAGGAGACGAATCTCCCGCTGGCGTAGCTCTAGGGGTCACTGAGACACACAAGCTCCCCGACCACCACAAGGTTGCAATCCAACAGTGAATCCCCGCCATTCTTTCATGGCTAATCTATCTTTACTCCGAATCCCATTCTCCTGCCTTCTCCCCATAGCCCCTGACACCCGTACTGTTGCCTTGGTAACCCACTGAGTTAGAAACATAGAAACATAGAAAATAGGTGCAGGAGGAGGCCATTCAGCCCTTCGAGCCAGCACCGCCATTCATTGTGATCGCGGCTGATCGTCCCCAATCAATAACCCGTGCCTGCCTTCTCCCCATATCCCTTGACTCCACTAGCCCCTAGAGCTCTATCTAACTCTCTCTTAAATCCATCCAGTGATTTGGCCTCCACTGCCCTCTGTGGCAGGGAATTCCACAAATTCACAACTCTCTGGGTGAAAAAGTTTTTTTTCTCACCTCAGTCTTAAATGGGCACCCCTTTATTCTAAGACTGTGGCCCCTGGTTCTGGGCTCGCCCAACATTGGGAACATTTTCCCTGCATCTAGCCTGTCCAGTCCTTTTATAATTGTATATGTTTCTACAAGATCCACTCTCATCCTTCTAAACTCCAGTGAATACAAGCCTAGTCTTTTCAACCTTTCCTCATATGTGACAGTCCCGCCATCCCAGGGATCAATCTCGTGAACCTACACTGCACTGTCTCAATCACAAGGATGTCCTTCCTCAAATTAGGAAACAAAAAATCTGGTTGCTAGATATTTTGTTTTAAACATCAAGTGGTTTCACAGTTACGAAGCTATTTAATGACAATTTTTTTTTTTAGTGACTGTGCATAAGATTCTGAACTGGCATAGCCGGACAGTTCTCCTCTGTCAGAATCCAGGCTTCTAGATTATTGAAGGTAGATGAAAATGCTGGAGATACTCAGCGGGTGAGGCAGCATCTCTGGAGCGATGGAAATGGGCAACGTTTCGGGTCGAAACCCTTCACGATTATTGATTCAGATCAATACTCTGCCCTTTTCCCCTCCCTCTCTCCCACCTCAGTCCCATCTCTCCTGGCCTCCTTGTCCACCTCCCTCTCTTGCTAAGACAGACACAAAACCCTGGAGTTATGCCCCTGTCCCACTTAGGAAACCTGAACGGAAATCTCTGCAGACTTTGCGCCCCACCCAAGGTTTCCGTGCGGTTCCCGGAGGTTTTTGTCAGCCTCCCTAATGGCCGAAAGTAGTTTCCGCTTCTTCTATGTTCCGGCGATTATTTCAAAAAATTCAAAACCGCCCGCGACTAAAAATAGGTTGCCGTTTTAAAAATCGGTAATTTTCTAGTCGAAGCCGGCTGCGATGCTAGTTGAAGGTGGTTGCAGGTAGTGGAAGGTAAGACCTTTTTTTTCACCCATTTTTATTCCACCAGGAAGGTCTTGCCTTCCAGAGATTTCCGTTCAGGTTTCCTAAGTGGGACAGGGGCATTCCTCAGCGGGGCAGGCAGCATCCCCGGAGAGAAGGAATGGGTGACGTTCCGTTTCTCCCCAGTCTTTGGAGCAAGTAATTGTTCTGCCACATCTCCAGTAGCCAAGACCAGACAGTGTCAGAGCGATAAGGAACAGGCCGCCCCCTTGATTAATAATCAACCAAAGGATTGCTCATTTATATCCTGTAATGAGAGAAATTAGACACACACGCAGTGTGCCTCGTGAGGTTAGCTGATTATAGGCAAGCCCAGTGGGGAGTCTTATGGTGATTAAGGTACGGACTGGAGAATGTCATCCAGTGCATTGCTGTGAAGATCAAGGATTATTCCAACTTCAATCCCCATTTTACTGCACAACTGTAAATTCTCCTCAATCCGCCCTCCTCTCTCCGACATGGGGACTGTAACCAACCCAGGTTGGGCCGAACGGCCTGTTTCCGCTGTATCTCTAAACTAGACAAGGTAAGCGCAGTGAAACGGCCCGAAACGTCACCCATTCCTTCTCTCCAGAGATGCCGCCTGTCCCGCTGAGTTACTCCAGCAAATTTGTTTCTCTCCGGGTCGACCTGTGCTCTCTGCCTCTTGCTCTGCCCATGTTTCAACAGCTACGGTGCCCGAGAGATTTGGCCCAGGGGCTGGTGGGGCTTTGCATTCAGACTCACATCTCCTGGCCAGACCTTTCCCGTCAGGCACAAAATCAGGAGTGCGACGGGACGCTCGCCGCTTGCAGGGAGGATTACAGCTGAGCGTCCGAGACAAAGCAAGCCACTTGGTATGCTGTCCGCCACCGCAGACATTCGCTCCCCTGGGCACTGGTGCATGCAAGCTGCCACGTGAAGCAACTGCACCATGCACCGGATCAGACAGTGACCCTTCCTCCAGTACTCTGCCTGTATGTCGATGCATTTATTTACACTGAAGTGCATTAAACCATGAGAGGAATAGAACGGGTAGACGCACAGAGTCTCCTGCCCAGAGTAGGTGAATCGAGGACCAGAGGACGCAGGTTTACGGTGAAGGGGAAACGATTTAATTGGAATCTGAATGGGTAGCGTTTTCACAGTAGTGAGGGTGGAGAGTGTATGGAGCGAGCTGACAATAGAGGACATAGTTGAGGCTGGGACAATCCCAACGTTTAAGACATGTACATGGATAGGACAGGTTTGGAGGGATACGAGCCCAACGCGGGCAGGTGGGACTAGTCTAGCTGGGACATGTTGGCCTGTGTGGCAAGTTGAGCCGAAGGGCCTGTTTCCACGCTGTATGACTCTGAAGACTGATGGCTCTGAAGAGTATTTTATGTGTTGTTTAAAAAAAAAGACTCATATTTGAAGTAACTCAGCAGATCAGGCAGCAGCTCTGGAGAACATGTAAAGGCAATGTTTCAAGTCGGGACTCTTCTTCAGGGCCCAAATCGTTACCTACCCAGGCACTCCAGAGACGCTGCATGACCCGCTATGTTACTCCAGCAATTTGGATCTTTTTCTTGTAGAGCAGCATCTGCAGTTCCTTGTGTACACCCACCCCCCCCCTCCCCCCACCCACCTCCTGGTTTCCCTCCAAGCCCCACCCCATCCCGATGTGGACATTTATTGTCATTCCTTCTTCAGAATCAGAATCAGAATCACACTTTATCCACCAAGTATGTTTTGCAACATACGAGGGATTTCACTGGCCAGGTCAGTCATATAATTAAAAGCAACAGATCACTTCAAAAACCACATTTGAACATGAACATCCACCACAGTGACTCCTCCACATTCCTCACCGTGATGGAAGGTGAAATAAAGTTCAGGTCCCTTCCCTTCGATCTTCCTCGGTCGTTGGGCCTCGAGCCCCCGTTGGCGGGATGATCTTGATTCCCGTAGCCGGCGGCGTTTGGGCCCTCCGGGTCGAGGCGATCAAGCTCCCGCATCGGGGGGACGTCAGCTCCCCCGCGCAGGGCGATCGAACCCCGCGTCGGGGCTGGTCGAACCTTCTGCGACGTTGGAGCTTCCCGACTCGGCCTCTCCCGAGACTGCGAGCTCTTGATGGTGAGGTTTGCGGTGGGAGCGATCCCAGGCAAGGGACACGCTCCGATGTTAAGTCTGTGCCCCGCGGTGGGGCTCACGACAGTCCGAGGAGGCTTCCAGCTCCAGCGATGGTCGGCCGCAGAGCCCGGAGAAAGCGATCCGAAAAATAATCTCATCTCCGGCAAGGCAGGAACTTGAAAATAAACGTTTCCCCCGATCCCCTCCCCCCCCCCTCCCCCACATAAAACAAACCGAAGAACATTCAAACAAACTTTTTAACGCACTAAAAAATAACAAAAGAATGGAAAAAAACGAACAGACTGCCGGCTCTTTTCAGCGATACAGCCTGGAAACGGGGCCTGCGGCCCACCGAGACCACCCCGACAATCAGTCGTCTCGTTCCCGCTAGTTCGACACTATTACACTTTCACACCCGCTCCTCGCACGCCCAGGGCAATTTGCAGTGGCCAATTAATCTACAAACCCGCACACCTTTGGGATGTGGGAGGAAACCAGAGCACCCGGTGGAAACCCACGCCAGGAGTGGGCCGAAGGGCCTGTTTCCGCACTGTATCACTCTGACTTTGTCCGTGCGCTGTGGACCACTTGATTGTAATCATGTGTTGTCTTTTTTTTCCACTGGATCGCACGCAAACAAAAGCTTTTCACTGCACCTCGCTACACGGGGTCACGGGGACCTAGGGGTGTCCCACACTGTCGTGGGTAGTATTGTGGGTGCCCTACCATGTCACCCATGGGTGCCCCACCCCTGTCACCCGTGGGTGCCCTACCCTGTTCCAGGGAGCAGTGTGGGTGTCACAGGGACCTAGGGGTGCCCCACCCTATCATGGGAAGTATTGTGGGTGCCCAACCCATGTCACCCATGGGTGCCCCACCTCTGTCACCCATGGGTGCCCCAACCCTGTCACCCATGGGTGCTCCATCCTGTCACCCGTGGGTGCCCCACTCTATCACAGGGAGTATTGTGGGTGCCCCACCCTGTCACCCATGGGTGCCCCACCCTGTCACCCATGGGTGTTACATCCTGTCACCCGTGGGTGCCCCACTCTATCACAGGGAGTATTGTGGGTGCCCCACCCTGTCACCCATGGGTGCCCCACACTATCACAGGGAGTATTGTGGGTGCCCCAACCTGTCACCCATGGGTGCCCCACCCTATCACAGGGAGTATTGTGGGTGCCCCACCCTGTCACCCATGGGTGCCCCACCCTATCACAGGGAGTATTGTGGGTGCCCCCCACCCTGTCACCCATGGGTGCCCCACCCTATCGCAGGGAGTATGTGGGTGCCCCAACCCTGTCACCCATGGGTGCTCCATCCTGTCACCCGTGGGTGCCCCACTCTATCACAGGGAGTATTGTGGGTGCCCCACCCTGTCACCCATGGGTGCCCCACCCTATCACAGGGAGTATTGTGGGTGCCCCCCACCCTGTCACAGGAACCCCCAGGGTGCGGGTGGCCCAGCTCACCTCTCTGCGTGTCTCGGCAGGCTTGCTCAGGAAGGGGACGTGTCGGACCTGGAGATCATCTCTCAGCAGGTGGAGGAGGAGCGGCAGCGCGTGGCCCCCGTGCAGCTGGTCAGCTTTGCCTACCGCGACCTGCCCCTGGCCGCCCTCGACCTGTCGCTCGCCGGCTCCCAGCTGCTCTCCAACATGGACGAGGACGACCAGAGGGATAGGTGAGCGGTCCCCCCCCCCCCCCCCCCCCCCCCCCCCCCTGCACCGCGCCGTGTCCCCGAAACCCAAACACGCCACACCGGAAGAACCCAGCTGGTCAGGCAGCATCTGTGTAAGGAAACGCACAGACCATGTTTTGGGTCGCGACCCTTCCTCATACTGATGGAATAAGGGGGACAAATCTCTCTTCCAGTTGTCTCCCTTTTACCCCATCAATCCGAAGACGAGTCACGTCCTAAAACCTTCTCCGCCCATTTCCCTGCTCACTGCATCTATACACTGTGGACGGCTCAATTATAATCGTGTGTTGTCTTTCTGCTGACTGGTTAGCAGGCAACAAAAGCTTTTCACTGTACCTGGGTACACGTGACAAGAAACTAAACTCAAACTCAAACTCCCTCCACAGATGCTGCCTGATACTCTGAGTTCCTCCAGCACTTTGTGTTTTTTTCCCCTCAAGATTCCAGCGCCTGCAGTTGTTTCG